>RSEH01000056.1:0-182398 GCA_006503475.1 Stentor roeselii | reverse complement strand
ACCCTAACACCCTAACACCCTAACACCCTAACACCCTAACACCCTAACACCTGTGTTCTATAAAATAGACTGAGAAGCACATAGTCAACTTATAATAAATCAAGCGATTCATCATCAAATTCGGTAATGATTTTAAACAATCAAATTTCCTTTAACAGTGTTTATGATCATAAAACATAAAATCAATCTTAACTATTTAATTAAAATTTGGTTAAAATAAAATTTGAAACAGTTTCCACTTCTTAAAGAAAAATATTGATTTGGGTCTATTTTTTCTTTTTGATTTTCATCCTCTTGACTTGAAAATCTTGATAGTGCATAAGAAATGAAAGACGATTGAGATTTTGGATATTTGTTGAATTTAAGAAGTTGCTTCTATTACAGAAAAAACCTTGAAAGGATGGAAGAAAAGTTTCAAGAAGAAAACAAAGTTTAAGAAGTAATTAATGGTTAAAGTAGATAGTTTTGGGGTGATTAATATAGAAAAGAGCATATTAATGCGAAAAAAGTAATAAACCAAATGATTTAGCTTAAAATATTTTTTAAAACTATGAATAAATTCTAATTATTATAAAATTTTAAGTAATTAGCGCGATCTTGTGATCTTTTACTCGATAATTTTAATACATTAGAAAAGCAATACTGAGAACATGACTACAAGTTTAAGATTAAATACTAATTAATAGTAAGTTATATAAACTAAATCCAACTAAAGTTTGCCTTAAATCAGTTGATATTTAATCAAAATCAAACATTGAAAAGCCTTATCATAATCGGGACTAAACTAAGTCCTAGATTGGCCCTGAGGGTTTATCCAATTTTTTTCAAAAATAACTTATACATCGGAACCTAATATAAATATGGAATTACCCTTTAAAAGGCAGAGAAATTCTGATCATGGTCTGGAAACTTTAGAATCATTTATTAATGGAAAGAGTTATGGACTTTTATTATCGAGATTGCCTGAGGAATTCAAACTATTTAATGAGTACTTAAACATAAGCTTTTTTCCAAAAATTAATGAAAGAAATGGAGGATTTTGCATATTGTTTGCAAAAAATAAGCACCAATTAGAGGAATTTAAAATAAGTTCAACCGCATATGGAAATATCAAGAAAACTGAGTTTATTATCGATCGCAGAAAGAAACAAAAAGATTTTATGATGATTTTTTTAAAAATCAGAAAAACTCTTAAGAAATACTATAATGAATTCACAGAAAGGCGCAGGCAAGTAGAATATAATCAAATCACTCGCCAAGCTGGATCTACTAAGGATGAAGAAATGTGTAATGGAATTAAAAAGCTTTCCGAGGATCTAATTGTAAGTTATTATGGAGAACTTATTTTAGGATTCAAAAGCTTTGAAAATGAAGAAAGTATTGATTGTGATTGGAATTTAATGAATTTTCAAGGAAAATTCTATTAGCCACACTCTGCTTCATTCAAGTAAAAATTGAAAAGCATCAATTATCCCAATTACTTTATTTCTTCAATCGCTTTCAAGGATATAAACTTGCAAAAAAGTTCAAGCGTATTAATAGTACAAAAAAAGGTATACATAATTGAAATTCTTTTCAAACTTGTATTTAAAAAACAAACTTTTAGAAAAGAATATGAATAAGAGATATATACCAGTACTACTTCTATTTTTTTGCAGTCGACTCTTATACAATGAAAAGAGAAAAATCAGAAAAACTCGAAAAAATTCTATTATCCTTCAATCAAAAGTATTTCCCTTTTATTGAGTCAACGAAATATGCAGCTATGGTCATACATTATATCAGTTCCATTAAAATAGTAGGTCTGCCTAACGAACGCACTCTCTGGAATAACTCTTATGAATTCAGTTGTTTTGATAGCGAGCAGACATTTCCTTAAAGTCAAAGAATTCGAAAACAGTGAAAGATCTAAGAGATTAAATCAAGAAGGACTGAATGCTTGTAAAGACTCTGAGGACTTAGATGAACCTACTCTACAAGATGATTCTCAAGAGAAATATGCAGGACCTGATGGGTTTATTTTCTTGATAGCTATTCATGAATTCGCGCATTTTGTGCAGAGGGCGGAATTCACAAAAATGTTTGAATGGTTTTCCTTCCATACGCCGAGTTCTTTTCTTTTGAAAGCTGAGTCTAAAACTAAAAAAGACTCAAATCTAATAAATTTAGAACTCGGGCAAGCAACTGAAGAAGCTCAACTCATTGAATCAAATAACCCAAGCAAGGCAAAGAGAACTAATTCGAACCCCGAGGCTGGTCAAAACTTGATAAAAAGAATTTTCGGATATGAAGTAGAATTTCTTGATCACTTTGATGCGTTGTTTATTCTTGATTTGAAAAACTGGGAACTTCCTGAACAAAAATTCCAAGAACTCTTCAAGATAGAGGCTGAAAGAAAGAATCCTGAGAACTTTATGAATTATCCAACGATGAGATGTAAGTCAAACAATTCTTCATCAATTATCATTTTAGGCGAATGTGGGACGGCATGTGGAGTCAAATTTACTGGTAGATAATAATTAACTCATTCATTAATATTTTTATTCAAAATATTGTATACCTCAAGCCATGTCCTACAAAAAATGAATTTCAAATATAGTGAAAATGCTTATCCATGCATATTCCTAGTATCAAATGAATTAAAACTCTTAATATATAAAACTTATCCTCATGATTTCTCTCTAAATATCCACAACCATCTTTTAAATACTACCTCAAAAATCCCCAACAGTAGGTAATTCATAAAATCCTCCAGGCCGAATATGTTTAACTTGAAGCTCAGGAGTGAGAACTTTACTGTTTTCCATTAAAAGCTTTCTCTTCACTTTTTTCTGTTTCTCCTTTCCCCCTTTATAATTTTTAAAATACTTCAAGCCAAATTCTCTAATTTCGAAAAAACAAACCTTTTTCATAAATCATCGTCCTGCCATTATCAACCTGAGGACAAACTTCATTCGGATTTTTAGTGAGTTCTCTTTCGTAGTAGCTGCAGGTCCTGTTCTGAGCCCTGCCATTTTCTTCTCTTTTCTCTTTCGCTTCCAAAATTTTCCCCCAGTATTCCTTGCGATGAACAAAACTTGGGTAGTTCTACTTCATATATCCCGATTTGACCTTTCCAAAATTTTGAATAATATTCGATGTTTTCCAGTTATCTTTTCTGCAGAAGTTGCTGTAAAGTCAAGGCATTTGACGGCGAAACTCATAATTTTTCTTCTCTTTGAATAAACGAGCCTCTGGAGAGTCATGTCTTTGATGCTCTAGTTGGAAATCGAAAGATAAGTTAAATTCTCGTCTTGGCTGGAGAAAGTCTGCTTTTGTCTTGTGTTTTGGGAGAGGCTCGTATTTCAAGATTACCTTCAAAAAATTTAACTTCCTATATCATATAAAGATTATCAAATATAATCAAAATTATTCCATTTTAATATAGTAAACTCACATAAATTAATATAAAAAGTAAAGATCACTAGTTTTATTTACTGTTCCATAGCCAACCTGGCTACTAGACTTCACCCAAGTAAATATTTTTAAAGAATTTTTATCATTTTATTAATTTTCATTATATAATAGGTCTCTAAGTGCCCTTATAAATTGCTAAAATCCAATAAAAGTCTTTACATGTTTATATATCTAAAACGCTCTTAAATAATTCATTGATTCTCTGATCTTCAAGCAATATTAAGATTAATTATTCAATAATGTTAAAAATCTCTTCGACAACTAAAAACTTAAAAATCCGAACCAAACTCCTCATCATCAATCATCTAAAAATTTAAATTTTGAATTTCTAGAATGAATAAACTAACTATTTATGCGCAACCACATTGTGCAGCAACACCCCAAAGTTTAAAAGAATATCCTCCCCACTGATAGACATTGATTGCGCAGTTCAAGTTATTGGCAGGATCGCAAGGGGTGACCCCATTATTGCAAGCAGCCCAATTGGCTTGATTGATTTTCCAAAGACCAGCATCAAATCCAGTTGCCTGATTGTAGTCAACAGCATTAGCATTACCTCCACTTTCACGCAGCATTATGCACTGACAACAAGCCTGGTTCCATGCATACTTACTACACCAGAATGAAACACTCTGAGGACTTGTGGTAGTCCCACAAGGACAGACTGGGCAAGAATTATCAGGGCAGTTACCTCCGCAGGTAAGTGCTGTGATCGAGACAGCTAGAGAAATTAAAATCACCAGCCTCATTTATATGCCAATTGAAAATGGTAGACAAACTTCGATATTTTTCAAGCGTGGAGGTTAGGGTAAGTCTCCAGGTCTGTAGAGATGCTTTGAGGTTTTTTAAAAGATATTTGAAGTGTTTTGGACTGGCTTGATATTATCTTTTGAGTATCGGCTTATAAAAATTTGTGAATTATTTGAAAATCATAGATAGGGTATTGAAGATTAATTTAATGCTGAAAGTACTTTTTGGGAAAATTATTTGATGACGTAAGTATCTGCTATGGCAAAAAAGTATGGAATCAAAATGAATTAGAAATTACTTTTATAAGCAGACTGCTTACTTCAAATAATAGCCAGACTATCGGTCTTAAATATAAGATTTAATATAGTAATCTGATGAGATAAAATATTCAAGAGAAGGCGTTTATTACTATAAAAATAGTAAAAATTTGATTTGTTTTGAAGGTAAGAATTTTAATTATGGCATGGAGAGTACAACCTATTTCAAGAAACTACAGTTTCATAGCAAATAACTGATCAAATATAACTGAATGATATGATAGTTCCCTTTAATTGATTTCTCAGAGTGTATTCTAATAACTTTATTAACGAAAGCATTCACTTATTCAAATATTTATCTAAATAACATAAATATCTTACTTGCGATTATTTAAAAACATGATAACAGTTTGTAATTTCATGTTAGGCTACTTTATCTAGTATATATAAATTTGAGTTTAAATTTTGTAAAAATTTTATTTTCATGGAATTATTAGATTTCTGAAACTTCTAGGAAGATAGTCAGGATTATATATCTAAATATTATTGTTTCAATTGTGGGTCTGAAAATTAAAATGATGATATCTTTAACAATTACATATCATCAAGTAGTAAAATACTCTTTAACCAAGATATTAATGAAGTTGGACTTATTGAGCTTCGGAAATATATAAAACAAAATTGAATATTTGAAAGATGAGCTAGAAATTCATAAGACTTCTAATCTGCAATCCTGTTTAAGCAAATAATTCCTACTATTCCAAATAATTATTTCTTCAAAGACTTAGAATATATATATTTAAACTCTATGTATACCCCAAAGAACCTTCTAGAAGCTCAAACTTTGCAGAGCCTTGAAATAAATTCTTTGAAAACTATCTACTAACCTAAAGAGAAAAGTTTGTATATTTTTAGAATCTGAAAAATTTGAGATCAAATTCAAAAATCTCAGAGATTTTCTTATGTGAATCCAAATCGCAAGACCCAAATAAAATTACTGACCCGTATAAAATGACTAAAAAATTTAAACTTTTGACATTTTAATAAATTCTCCAGGTTTAATAACTTATGTGGATCATCCTTCTTTTCAAAGTCCTTCTAGCGAACTTATTTTGTGCAAATCCATCTTGTACATCATGCTCTGAGAAGTATCTATACCAGTCCAAGTCCTGCGTTGATCTCTGTCCTACTGGCTACTCCCTCAGCATCTCTTTATCAGCATGTGTTGACTCAGAGCCGAAACTTTTATTTGCATTGGACTTTCAGTACTTTTCAGCCTTCAAAGCAACCTCAATCGGAGACTTTTCGCATCCTGAAAATCTTGCTTTCAATGATCCTTCTCAAAGAACCCCAGTGCCAACATTATATACTGGATTTTACTTTGGAAGCACTAGCTACCTTGAATCAAAGAAATCATGGATCCTAGCTCCTGACTTCTCAGTCTATATAGTTTTATTGCCAAATACGAGAACAGGAAAGGTTTTCAGGATCATGAAAGGAATAACTGAAGTATTTTCAATTTGGCTAAATGGGGATTTGCATGTGAGGTGGCAAGTTACAAACAAATCAACTGAATTCTTTTACGATATTTCAATCCCTTTTGAGAATTGGATAAACGCTGAATTATCCGTAACTCAATCAGAAAACCTCCTGTCAATAAAAGTAAAAAGGTTCGCATACTTGCATTTATATTCATTTGAATTGCCTGAAACAGAGTTAAGATCTCAGTCCTCAGGTCTGAAATTCCTTCTCGGAGACAAGATCAACTCTTTCACTGGTTTTTTTTCTTGGATATCAGCAGAAAATTTGCCAAAATCCAGTTTCTCAAAAATAAATCCTTTCAATATGAGAACCAAAGGATATGCAATGGTCAACAACAGGACTTGCAAGAGTCCTTGCAATGATTCTTGGCCTTGGTGTGTCGTGGACTGGAACTGCAACTTTTTCTCCTCAGTAAACTGCACAGACGGTGTGGGGTACCTGGCGAAGGACTGCACTGCATGCTCAGTCGGTGATCCTCCGTTTTGCGGTCGCAGGTTCGGCTGCCTTGCAGGAGACATGAAAAGCTGTTCAAAGTGCGTCGATGATCATTCAAATATTGATGGTTTTTGTGTAAGAAGTCCTTCATTTTTCGGTAAAACTGACTTGAACCATCCAATTATTGACGTCAAATTTGATGTCATCATGAAGAACTACGGCGGAGTATTTCAAAGTGGACTGAACGAAGAAACTTACTCGCCTTTTAATAACCCGGACTTAGACGACCCATGGCCCGTGAGTAATCGAGGACTTTTTTTTAACTCAAAACAATTTTTATTCATCAAGGGAGGATTCAACTTCAATCACAAGTTCACTCTTTCCGCTTGGCTGCGCTCTGAATCAAGCGGGAATATCTTGGGAAGCTTTGAAGTGATATTAAGACACGACTATGTGTTAAGAGTCACTGTAAGATCATCGAACGGTTTTTACGCTATAACAACGATGAACTATTCTGCGAATACCAAACAAAAATGGATTTTTTTTCATGTTTCTTTAAATCAAGTTGATTTCACCACAATGATGAAAACTTTCTTCAACGGTCAGCTTTTCGAGACATTCTCAATCGATGGGTACACATTCACAGGGTCAACATCAAAACTCATAAGCAATTTAGACATAGGCAGAAATTATGAGACAAATGAAGTGTTATGGAAAGGATGCATTTACAGGTTCACTCTCTGGCAAACTGCTGTAGACGACGTTGCACCTTACTCAAACATATGCGGAGTGAACTTCAACAGTCACTGCTTGTGGAACTGCTCCGGTTCTCAGTACTACGACTCCAGGTACAAAGCTGTTTTTCAATGTGATTCGCCGTGTCTCAATTGCAGCACTTTCGGCACATGCAGCCTGTGCCTGAACATTTTTTGCAGCAGCTGCTCCGACCTAGGCTCGATGTGCAGCCCGACTTTGCTGAATCCTTGCCTTCCAAATTTCTTTTTAACTGAAGATAATAACTGCTGTCAGGATCCTTGTCTGACTTGCTTCAAATCAGGTCAAGCTTCTTGTCTCAGCTGCAAGTCAGGCTTCTTCCTCTACGGGCAGACCTGTGTCATTGACTGTCCCATCGGCTTCGAGGTAGATCATTCTGAATGCAAACCACTTGACGGTCCGTTCATAAGTCTCACCTTCGATAGAATCAATAACACTGTGATTGATACAGCAAATGGGATCAACTTTTCAGCAGGTTCTTCATCTAGCTTTTATCCATTCCTCGACGATTCAGACCCTTGGCCAGCAATGAGCCGAGGCTTTTATTTTTCATCATTGACTTACCTCAAAAGCTCTGAAATCAAGTTTCCTTATAATTTTACTTTTGAGTTCTGGATTAAGGTGCACTCCTTTGGAGTTGTTTTCACAAAAAAGAATTTGGAGTTCTCAGCTGGACATCTCACAAGTATTACTATTAAAAGTGTTTCGAATATCAGCTCTATTGAATTTCCTCTGAATGTATGGAAACAGGTTCAGTTCACAGTGACTAAGAATGCTATTCAAGAGTTTCAAGGAACCTTGATGATTGGCGAAGCTTTCGATACTTTTAAAGTCTCTGGAAAGTACTTTGAAGATGTTTTATCAGAGATTTATCTTGGAAGCGCCTCGGACTCGTTTACTGGATTTCTTTGGACATTTAAAGTTTTCTTTAAGCCTTTAAATTCTTTTTACTCTGATTTTAATGTTTGCTCTCGAAGTACCATCGTTAATTGCACTTGGGACTGTGAAATAAACAGCTTTTTGGATGGAACTCAGTGTAGAAAATGCGAAGAGGCCTGCATCAAAGGGTGCCGTAGAGCTCAGGACTGCAACTTGTGTGAAGACCGTCTCTGCCTTAAGTGCTCAAGTTTCTACTCTGGGTGTGAGGAATGCTTTGAAAACTCTGAGCTTCTTGGCTCTGTTTGTATTTGTAGACAAGGCTATATTTTAGATCGCTGCACTTTTTCTTGTGTTAGCAACTTAACAGAGCTTGATGCTTCATGTTTATGTGAAGACGGTCTTTATGAAAATGGCGCTGAATGTCTCCCTTGCGATGAAACATGCAAAACATGCTCCGGAGCTTCAATGACTGAATGTCTTTCATGTAACGATAATGCATTTTTATCAAATGAATCTACCTGCCTCTGCAAATCTGGTTATTTTCAAACTTCTTCAAAAAACTGTAAAAAGTGTAGCTCGCTTTGCAAAGCCTGCATTTCAGATAGCATCTGCTCATCATGCAAGAATAACAGTAAGTTATCCTCTTTATCAGTCTGCGAATGTGATGAAGGATTTCTTGAATTTAAACATGACTGCATCCAAGGAAACTTTACAGCCATATTAAAAGTTTTGAACTACAAAACGATAATTTTGCTTTTCAATGAATCAATAAATAAAGAACTGAAGACAAGTGACTTGGTTATTAAAAGAAATTCAAAACCAGTCAATTTTAAATTATCGTCAGTAACTATTTCAAATTACATCATAGAGCTTAATTCAATTGCAGATATCGAATCAGAAAGTGCATATTCCCTGATTTTCAAAAATGAGTTTTTTTCAGCGAAAAATCATGTCCTCGTCCCAAAAGAATATTCTTTCAAGCTGCGAAAAATTACAACTGATCCTATTTTACAAGAAATAGATGAGATGAAATCTTACTCAAAGTCAATCGCTCAAATCGGACTCGCAGTTATTTTTGGCCTTGGCTTCATAAGTGCAGACCCAAGTTTTTTTTTTACCTTTCTAAACACAGTAGAATTATTTTCATATATTGTACTGTTTAACAATGACTTCGATCCTCTGCTTGTAGCTTTCCTGAACTCTTTAAAACCTTCAGAGATGATTCCGAATTTGTTTGATGCACTGATTCCGAAAGCTTCTGGGAGAAAATTAAAGACTAAATATATCGACTTCGGGATTGAAACAAATCTTTTACTGTTGAATGTCGGGATGTATCATGTTTTTTTCCTGTCGTTAGCTACTTTATCACTGATTGCTATTGGGATTTCA
This sequence comes from Stentor roeselii, assembly GCA_006503475.1. NCBI lineage: Eukaryota > Ciliophora > Heterotrichea > Heterotrichida > Stentoridae > Stentor > Stentor roeselii. The sequence goes on along the minus strand of RSEH01000056.1, from coordinate 172,916 downwards.
TATGTTAAACAGAAGACAGCTGAAAGGATTGCTTTGAAAATGAAAAGTTTTCTGAAGTACGACGCTTTTTTGAGGTTGTGGATCCAGTTTTGTTTAGAAGGAACTATTGCAATTATTTTAGGAATTTCTGAAAGAAAATTCTCTGATTTTTTTGGTTTCTTTGATTTTTCCTTTTGCATAATAACACTGGTAAGCTTAAAGTAGATTTTTTGTTGTTTTGGGACTCTTGTTTTGATCAGAAGCATCTACATGTTCACAAGGATGACCCCAGAAAACCTTGAAGAGCACAAATCCAAGTTTAGCACTTTCTTCGAAGAGTTTAAATGCAAAAGTCAAGCAGATGTCATGTTCTACATTTTATTTGTATTCAGAAGATACTCGCTCTGTTTTTTGATTTTCTTTGTGGAGTCTTTTATACTTCAACTGGTTGTTGCGCTCTGCTTTACATTGGCTGTGATTTTTATTTAGATTACTTTTTACATAGGGTTCGTTCAGCCATTCAAAGAATCTCTTGTTGGTTGGAATCTTGTTTGTCTTGAACTTTTAACTTCCGTTTATTATGTTTTATTTTCTTTACCTTTACTTAACTCCAGAGATTTTAACTCTGAAAATATTGGTAATCAAGGGATCAAGATAATTACTGCAGCAATCTTTTGCAATGTCGGATTTTCATGTTTGAAGATAATTCTAAAGATTTTAGCATCTATTAAGAGTAAGTGTTTAAGAAAATCAGAAAGAGTTAGTTCCTTAGTGACTACAACTAATTCTAATGTTTTGAAGTTTGATAGTTAATTATAAAGTCTAGATTTATCTTCAACTCAATTTTAATACTTGAGACTAAGACACAAGTACGTAGAAAACGTATAAAATCAGAAATTAATAACTAGCTAAGCCAACATCAACGTAAAGCTAAGGTATTGACAAAGGTCTTTCGAGAGTAATATTTTTATAAATTGTTTATTTGAAGTTTATTCTAATGATCAATTATTACTAGATTGATTAAATGAACATGCTAATTTTTAGATGGCTTTTTACGAAGTTTGGAACGAGCTTTTGATAAGTTGGCTCTTTAAAGCTTTAATGTTTTCGTTTTCCAGTTGATTTGATTATTTAAGAAAACCCTGCCTTGAGTATGAATAGAGAATTATTTTCTTTAATAGTAATAGCTTCAACTTTCGATTCAAGGCAGTATTTGAAAACTTGAAGAATATTTTTAATCTTCTAATCTATTTTCTGTTCTTATTCAATTTTGTTTCTTGGTGATAAATATGAAATTTTAACTTTCATCTCTTCAGACGTTTTCTTTAAGTAGTACTAAGAAGTTTAACTAAATCATCTTTACTTAAAATCTGATAAAATTCTCTAATATTTACAACTAAATATATTTTAAGTTTTTTCTAGTCAAGAATCTTTCTGCAATCTTTGTAAAGTTTTTCTTTGTGATGATTAATCAGAATAATTCATCTTTAGTCTTTCTCAGTTTATGTAATTGATGTTTTGGACATGCTGGACTAGATTTCTGTATTCTTTTTATATCAAAGTAAATTTATGGAATTTGGTATGAGGTTTGGTGTCTAAGTTACAATAGAAATCGACTTGGTTTCACTTAAAACTTCTTTCTTGATGAAAAACAGGATACCTTTAATCTGTAGGTTTTCATATCTTAAAGATGGATATAGGAATTGATAATTTGTTTACTAAGTTTTAATGGAATGTATTTTCTGTACTTCCTTACTTCTGGATTGGTTAATTTGAAATTGTCAGCTTTTGATATTTAATAGTTTTATTGTCTCTTGTGTTTCAGTTGGAACTAAATTCATTTGTTTTTAATTGTATCCGTTATCTTTTTCATTATCACCTGTTTAATTTTGATAAAATTTACTTATTCTAGTTATTGAATCATTTAGACAACTGGAAAACTCGATAACCTGTCACCGATTAAAAGAGTATTAATTCTGAAAATATTCTTGCGGATCTTTTATTAATTGGTTAGTTTACCTCATTGGTTGATCTTCAAAAATAAGAATTTCAGTATTTTGCCTGAATTCAAGAGCAATAAATCTTTAATATTTAGATGGATTATAAATTTTGCTATCATACTCATGTGCTACTGTTCATATCAAATAGCTTATATTAATTATAAATATAGAAAAACCCTAATAAACCCTTTTAGAAGAGTAATATTCAGAGTAATCTTACTTCAAAGTTCATTCGACAATAAGTTAAAGTTTAAAATGTTTTTCCCGAACCACTGATGAAGATATAAAAAAATTATTTATATATTTCAATTAGGACTTAAACATTATTTGGTTTAAATGATTGATAAATTACTTGATATGGCTAGTATTGTGCATGAGTATAGATTTATTTAATTTGAAAAACTATATTGAAATTCAATATTCTAGAAAATGATGTTTCATAAATTTGAATTTATTCCTTTATATATTATTACATTGAGATTGTAAACAGGTGATAACTAAACTTTTAATAACTAACGAATTTTATCAACATAAGGAAGAGATGATAAAATCAAGTAGCGTTCTGTCATTAAAAAATCAGTTTTTGCTAGCGCAAATCGGCATTCTTTCAAACGTTTTACTACTTCAATAACTTTAGGCCTCCTTAAATCAATCAAATTAAACTTTGAAGCATTATTTTTAATCATCAAATAATCTCTATTTTTAAACCAAAAAAATTGAAAACCACCAAATCCATTTATTTTCGAAAGGGTCTTTAAGTCTTTTAAAATATATATTCCTTTACGATTAATAAATACAAATATGTTTTTATTGAACCTCCCTTCATTTGCATCCTCATTGTGGGTGAATAATTTTGAAAATAATCTCAAATCTCTTACTTCTAATTTATTTCGACTTGAATATGCGATTACTTTAAAATCTGTAGGTGTACGAACAAATTTAATAGGTTCTTCTTCAAAAAAAAACTGCCTTTTTACTTCTAAATTATTACAATCAAGCAAATATATATTTCCAGAAATTACTGCGCATAAATAATCGATCCAACAAATGCTAAACTGCAGATTAGCGAATGTAAATTCTTGTTACAAATATGCTTTTTTGATTGCATGTTGTATAAATAAACCATTTTAAAACCATATACGATTAACTGACGTTTAAAGCAAACCGATAGACTATCACAATAAAAAACCTTAAGTTCTTTGAATGTTTTTACAGGCTTTGTTTTCAATTCATATAAACTTATTTTATAATCATAATCAACTGAATAAACAATTTTGTTTGTTATTCTTATGCATTCAACTGATTTTTCAGTTTTGAATAGTCTTATCATTTTGTAATTTGATGTTTCCCAGAGTTTGATTGTTTTATCATCACTTCCTGATGCAATCAATTCATCAATTTTACAATAGTCTATAGATTTAACTTTTCCAGAATGAGCTTTCCAATTTTTGAAAAGTGTCAAATTTTGAGTAAAAAACACTTGAATTAAACCGCTTTCAAGTCCACAAATCACAGTTTTTTCAGTAAGAATAAAGCTTGATACTTCTAGATTGTATTGAGTATAACTTTCAGAGTTTTTAAAGCTCACCTTCCTTATACTGTTGTTAACAAAAATGATTCCTTCGAGGTTGTGTAAAAAAGAAACAAAATTAACTGATAAGCCAGTGTAGATCGAATATAAAAGTGTTTTTTGGAATGTATGCCAGAGTTTTATTGTCTTATCATATGAGCCACTTACAAAAAAAGAAGGATTTTGAGAAAACTTGACTGAATTTATATGATTTTGATGACCATAATAAACTGTATGAAGTCTCATTTTTTTCAGGTTCCATAAACAAATTGATGAATCATTCGAACCAGATAAAGAATAATCAGATGTTTTATCGATATCAATTGAGTTAATATAACTTGTATGAAAGGCTAAAGAAGTCAATTGAGAAAAACTAACAAGGCTCCAAATTCTGAGTCGTCCATCGAATCCTCCAGTTATCAAGAGTTGTTTATCAATAGAAACTGAGAGTGATTTTGGATTATTATTTGTATGATCATTTAGGAATTTCTTAAAGTTTGATGTGAAATTCTTTTTTTCAAGTGTGAAAATTGTTACAAGTTTGACTGTTAAACTCTGAAAGAATATGTTTAGTTTATTATTTAGTTCTACCTGCAAAATATTAGTTTTCGTATAATTTAAGGCTTTTTTAGCTGAGTCTAAACTTTTAATCAATTCAATATTTATAAACTCTGATAATTTTGATCCTAATAAATAAAATGAATAAACATTAAGAAAATAAAACAATTGAGAATACTTGATCACTCTTAATCTCTCTAAAATTTTTTTCAAGTTTTTCGGTTTTTTAGAATCAATCTTTATCTGAATCAACTTATGAATTAAAGTTTTTTTATATGGTTTCTTACTTCTGAAGCATCAATGATTTCTATTTGGCATTCACGACAATATTTAGTCTTTGATGACGTCAGATTTGACATATTTATTATAATAAGAAATTCAATATATAATTTTAGATCGATTGAGTGAGTATTAAAAGATAGGATGTTTATGAATGACGATTATAGATTAATCTGGTTCTGAGTTATTTCTATCTTTTTTGAAACACTAAAAATATTCTAATTAGAGTAAATTTTGTGTTATACTACCATTAGGATAACCATAGTCAATTGTATATACTCATAATTTTCGAGTAAAGACGCTTTAAATTTTCTTTATCTAATTTCCAGGACTATTTACATATATACTCAAGCCAATACTTTATAAAGTCACCAGGTATGTCCTTCCTAGTGTTTTAATAGTTTCTTAGCTTCTTCTCAAGCATCTTTTCATTTCTTCTTTATCAAGATTTATTTAAATTATATATTTTTCGAATCTAAAATTCTTCAGATTTTAGAACTTGTGATTTATTCTAAAGTCATAAAAAAATTATTTTTTGGAAGATTTTTCTATTTCTGTCCATAACTCTTCCATTAACTTCAAATTTTATTAAAGTTTGCTTCATTCAGTCAATGTTAGGTGCAATTGGAATATTAAATAGGCTTAAACAAATATTTGAAGATTTTAACCTCATGATATTTCAAGATTGTAGCATCATTTATGATAATATTGATTTCAATGTAAGTAGCACACGCACTCAATAGTTAAAATAGTTTACTTAAGATATTGAATTTAAGTGTTTCAGATGAATTAATATTCTGAATATCACAGGCGAAACTAAGAATTTATACAAATTACTACTTAAAGCCAAGAAAAAGCATATCTAGTTGCCATTTCTGGGCTTTAAAGTGCGTAATAATATTCTGTTTTTAGATGTCTGTTCTAAAACTTTCATAAGCCGTGAATAATTTTCCTTTAGATTCTGAATACTTTTTATATTACTTAAACAACTTCTTTTGATTTCTGGCTTCTTCACTAGCGTGATCGTGATCAGAAGTTTTGACCTTTTTCTTAAACATCTTTCGTGAACCTGAACTGTCATTTACAGACTTTGCTTTCAAGAAAGCTAACAGATTTTAACCCTTTAAAAATTTCAAATTTTGATATCTAGAAATTTAGTTAAAAATGTAAAATAATCAGAAAATCTTGAAGCTTAGTTATTGGCATATAGCAAGACTTTGGAATAATGTATTTTAAAATTAACCAATATTTTTTTTAAAGAAATCATAAATGCTTAATTTAATAAAAAAATTTGAAAGTACAAAAGCGTCAATTTTTAGTTATTGAGTTTCGCTTGACTCTTCAAATACATCGATGAAAGGTGAGAAATTAATTCTTATAAAATTTGACGAATATTCATAAATGTTTGAGAAGTAAATCATATAGAATTATTTATAAGGTAATTTGATTTGTATTCGAAATTTCAATAAAAGAGAAGAAAATTTATTCTTATATTTTTGGATTAACCATTTATTTTTGTATTCAAGGTAAGTATCGTAATATATTTTAAGGTATTTTTTGTATCATGTATAAGAAATAGTAACTGAGTGATGCATATGCCTGAAGACTTGAAGTTGCCTTTATTTCAATTTTTTAATCATATAATAAATGCCAAATCTTAATATTTGATTACGATTTCAAAAAATATCCTTAATATTCTGGTTGAGTGAATAATAAATCGAAGTTTTTTTTTATAGAGAATAGGTCTTATGGCGATTCTGAATGCAATGTTCTTAATTTATATGATTTATAAAAACCTTTTACGAATTTCTTCAATATATTTGATAATTCTTGTATTTTAGAAAGAAAAAATCTATCGAGATCTTTATACACACATTATATGATGATTCACTACTTTGGGTCATGCTAACTTTAATAATAATTGCAGCTTAGCAAATCAATTCTTCCTCAAAATACCTTTAAAATCTTAAAGTTATATTTTTGAATATAAAGATATTTTTTTGTCTTAAAACTTACTATTTATTAAATTCAGGCCAGACACTTGCAAAATTTGCTGACAAATCAATCCAATCACCTTGAAAATGGCCGTAAAATCTATAAAAGCCAATAAAATTCAACTCATTATGCTACTTACCTGAGGTTCTAAGCACCTAAAGTGAGAAAAATGCCGAATTTTTGTGCAATTCCCAAAGTTCTTCGACTTTAAGGCTTCTGAAAAGCTGGGAAAGTTGGTAGAAAGAGATTAAATCATCAAGCCAATCATCCACAAAAGCACTATCAAAAGTTTTTTGATATCCTCTGTCATCTATCTAGTCGGAATGAACAAGTTATGATTGTGACTGCTTTGATAAAAGAGATGATTTATTATTTGCGCAATCTTCAAAGGCTCAATCAAAAGAACTAGTTGATTACTGTTTTAATGCTTACTTCACTCACCTTGATAGTGTTCAAATGTAATGCAGAGCAACAGATTTCTCTAATAAGTGGCATAATCAAGTGCTTGATCATGCAGACAATTACAAAGAATGCTTTAAGTGCAGGTTTGAAAAGAGAGTGCATTGAAAGGGTAGAAAATAGATTATTTAACAATACATAGTTGTAAACTGTTTATCATCTGGAAAAATTCAAATAAAGTAATGATAAAGGAAGAACATGAGTTGGAATCACCAAAAAGAGACCGTGCGAGTTCACTTGAATACAAAACCTTGAACACCCTACGAGAAATGGGATATTCTCGTGAAGTAAGCTTATATGCAATTAACTCAACAAATTCATTCAATGTGGAAACCCTTCTCAACTTCATATCAAAAGGATTCAACACTTGGGAGCATGAATATGAGCGTAATCAATAATCAGCAGGCGACCTTGATACATGTTTAATATGCAAGGAACCACTCGACGTTCACATCCATTTCAAAAATTCATTCTCTTCACCTACCTTACACGAAGAATCACTTCAACAAGTAACATTTTCATCATTTTCGAATCACTCTATTGAAGTGAACCCTGTGATAATCGGGTCCTTATGCGAAATCTGCTTATTTGACATTGAAGATCCTTTTAACCTGTCCTCATGTCCAGCCCACCTTTATTGTAAAAAATGCCTGATTCAATATATTGAAACTCTCATCTCTGAAGGAAAAGTAGAAAGAATTAAATGCCCAAAATTAACTTGTCTTACTATCTTCTCAGAAAATGAAATTCAAGAACTGGTTTCAAAGGAATCTTTCAGCAAATACTTGAAGTTTAAACAGAGAAAAGTCATTGAAAAAGACCAAAGGGTTAAACATTGTTATCAACCTGATTGCGAAGGACTTGTTAGAAATGAAAATAATCAGAAAAAACAGTCGTGTAGTCTTTGTGGAAGTCTTTTGTGCTTTGATTGTGGACTACCTTGGCATAAAAATAAAAAATGTCAAGTGGTTATTGATAAAGGATATGAAAAATGGGCTACTGGGAAAGAAGTTCAGGCATGTCCAGGCTGCAAGTTCAAAATTGAAAAAATCGACGGATGCAATCATATAACTTGTGCAGGATGTGGCCATCAATGGTGCTGGCTTTGCCGAGGAGTTTATTCTTACAGCCACTTTGAAAGTTTGAATCCTTTTGGATGCCCAAGTATGCAGTCTGGAAGCATTATGAGAACTCGATGGACCTGTTGTCGAATTTGGTGCAAACGACTGGTTGTTTGCCTGATTTGGATTTTCGGTATTCTTCTGAGTCCTCTTTTATTAATCTTCGGACCTGCGATGTTCTTTATTTGGGCAAATCATACTTACAAAGGTTTTGATCTTAGAAAAAAGTGTGAAGCGATTATCTTTGTGATTGCTGTTATTTTGCTTATAGCTTTTTGTGTCATAGTTGATCTGATTGTCTTAGGATATTATTGTCATCGCTCAATCAAGAGATGCTGTCAAAGACTCTCATATCGAAGAAGAGAGTTTTATTTGATTTAAAGTAGCTTATAGATTACTTAATTCAACTAGATCTAATTAAAGACACATGAATTTTCTAATAAAAATTCAATCTTTTTATCAGTAATTCAGTAAGATTAAGTTTTCTAATCACAGTGCTGCCCTCTCTCATATTAAACCTTTATTAATACCATAAATTTCCTTAAATTCAACTAATCTGAGTATAAATAATCCTTCAAGATTAAAATTCAAATAAAACCCAAATCATTTCTTATCAATCCTCTTAAAATCAAAAAACCCCAACAATATAAAATTCCATTAAAAATACTGACTATCAGCATGGTAAAAAAAATCATCAAAGGGCCAATCGGAAGCCCGAAAGTAAAAGCCGACTGGGAAGCCGTTTACTCAAAAATCTCTAAAATGCGTTCAAAAATGACAGCACCAGTCGACATCGAAGGAGCTGCAACCCTCGGAGAAGATGCTGACCCAAAGACTTTCAGATTCCAAACTTTAGTAGGTTTAATGTTGAGTTCCCAGACAAGAGACCCAGTAACAGCTAAAAAAATGCGATTTCTTATCGACAAAGGACTTTCAATCAATTCAATCCTCCAAACGTCTGAATCCGATTTGGCGAATGACTTGTATGGAGTGAGTTTTCATAACAATAAAGCAAAGTTCTTGAAAAAAACTGCAGTGATCTTAAATGAAAAGTATGACGACGATGTTCCTGGAGACTTCAAAATTGTCTCACAATTGCCAGGGGTAGGACCAAAAATGACTCATCTTTTCCTTCAGATATGTTATGATAAAGTTGAAGGCATCGCTGTCGATACTCATGTTCATCGAGTTTCGAATCGACTTGGGTGGGTCAATACCAAAAATCCACTTCAGACTATGAATGCCTTGGAAAAAATGCTGCCGAAGGAAAAATGGGCTGAAGTTAATGAAATGCTTGTTGGGTTTGGACAAATGCATTGTAAACCGATTGGACCTCTTTGTCATCTTTGTGATGTTAGAGATTCTTGTCCTACTGGAAAGCAAAATTTGAAGAAAAATAAGAAAAATAAGTAAATTTATTAGAAAATTGAATTATTAGATAATGGATAAATGGATTTTTTTAACTTCAATTAGAGATGGTTTTATTAAAAAATTATTGGATTTGGTAAGATTATCATTTCATAATTGAGAAGTCTGAGAATTTATAGAAGGATTTGGATCTTTTTTGTTTGATTTTTATAAATGTTAAAAAATTTTAATTTTTTTAAGTATTTTTAAGGGTCTATCATTCTCGCTGAAATATTTATTTTAAGTCTTTGAATTTAGAACTATGTTATTCAGAGGATCCCTTTAGAAATAGACTTTTGAAATATTAAAATATTAATCCATTAAAGATGATAATACCTTTTGATATTCGATTGATTTCAGAATCACTTTTGCAAAAAAAAATCATTTGATAATCGATAAAACTATTTACAATATAAGTCTTATAATTCAATTTCTATCTTTACTAAAAATTAAGAAAATAATAATTTAAAATTGGAACAACACAAATTCCAAAAAACACCAGAACTTCTAAAATTTAAGCCGTTTTGCCCCAATTCTTAAAAATTATGAATTCCAGAACACCGATCTTCTCAATTCATATTCTTCTCCCACTTTCCTTCCTCTCTTTAATAAATCAATGGGAAATTGCAAGAATTGCTTTAAGAAAACCACTGAAGTAACTCCACTAGCTCGAACCACAGCACAAACAGTAAAAACATTTAAATCTTCAGACCACCTTCTGACAGAGGCTTTAGACCAAGAAGCCCGTTTGATTCCCGAAAGATGGAAAAGCTACGAACTGGTGCACTCTGAGTTATTCGACGCTCCATCAAGTAAAATAATATCAAAGACGAAGACATCAGAAGATTTAAAACTAATAAAGAAGGCCCTTTCCCAGCATTTTCTGTTTTCTTACCTTCCAGAAGACAAAATGAAAGAATTGATAGACCAGATGAAATGTTATGTGATAGAACCATGTCAAGTCATTTTCCAACAAGGCAACCCAGGTCATACTTTTTTCATCTTGGTCAAAGGAATAGCTGAATTAATCGTAAATGGACAAAGAAAAGGGTTCATCACTGAAGGCTATGGTTTCGGCGAGTTGGCCTTATTAAACAACACAGAAAGAACTGCTACTATCAAGTCAATTGACAATGTCACTCTATGGGGACTGGACAGGAAGATATTCAGAGATGCTTTGAAAACACTCAACACTCTCAGTTTTGAAGAAAATAAAAAGTTTGTTGGAAACATCCCATTTTTACAGAATTTAAATAACGATGAACTTGATAAATTACTCGAAGCGGTCGTTGTTCAGAACTTTTCTAATGGACAGAAAATTGTTGTGGAAGGAGACCCTGGCGACTTGTTTTATATTGTCAAGGAAGGACAGGTTGAATGCACAATTCAAGGAAAGGTTTTAAGGGTTCTTGATAGAGGAGATTATTTTGGAGAGATGGCTTTGCTTTATAATACTGCGAGATCTGCTACGGTTACTGCTGTTAATAAAACGTCGGTTTTGAGTTTTGGAAGGAATTCGGTTGCTCAGGTTCTTGGGGATAAGTTTCAGTTTTTACTTTATAAGAATGCTTTAAGGGTTGCTTTAGAAAGGGCTCAGTTTTTGCAAGGGCTCACGAAGACACAGATCGATGAAATTATATCAAAAGTAGAATTTTTGTCATACAATAAAGGAGAACTAGCTATTCCAGAAGGGAACTTGAAAGGTAAGCATCTCTGGATAGTTCTAAAAGGATCAATCTCAAACAGCAGAAAAATAAAATCAATCTTCCAAGTTATCGGAAGCAAAGCAATTTACCTCAAAAAGTCTTCAGTCTTCTCCGAAAATTACTTTGCAGAAACCGACACTGACCTAGGAATGATAAAAACTGACAAAATCATAAAAATTCTCGGAAGTGATTTATCCTCACGAATCGAGTTAAACAAAATCATAGAAATCCTAAAAAAAATCAACCCTTTCGGCCTACTAAGTCCAGAAAAAATCGAATCCTTATCAAAAAACGTAGTTCAAATCAATTTCCAAGCGAATGAGCAAATATTCAACATGGGTGATCCAGGAGACAGTTTATTTATAATCAAAGAAGGCCAAGTTGAAGTTTTCAAAGACGATCACTTTATCCGAACTCTTTCAAAAGGTAGTTTTTTCGGTGAGCGTTCAATAATTTTAAATGAAAGTCGCACAGCTTCAGTAGTTTCTAAGACTCAGTCCTTTCTATGGAAGCTGAGTCGTGAGAAGTTCATAGAAATCGTAGACGAAAACATTCATAACAATTTAATTCATCGGATCAGTCTTCAAGACGATTCCATTCAGCTAGAAAGTCTGGTCATCATAGACATGGTGGGCAAAGGGACTTTTGGTAACGTTTACCTCTGCTGCAACCGTTCAAACAAGATGCTATACGCTTTAAAGTCAGTATCTCGTAAAAAAATCAGTTTTCACTCTCTTCAAGAAAGTCTTAAACAAGAACGTAAAATTTTACAAGTGATCGAACATCAGTTCATCATAAAACTAGTGAAAACCTTTAAAGACACCAGAAGAATCTACTTTCTTTTAGAGTACGTTCAAGGGCTAAGTCTCTTCGAGGTCCTCAGGATAATCAACCTGGTCCCTTCAAAAGACTGCCAGTTTTTCGCTGCTTGTTTAGTCGTGATTCTTGAGTACCTTCACAAGGTCTCTGTCGTGTACCGTGACTTGAAACCTGAAAACATCATGGTGGACCATGAAGGCTACTTGAAACTTTTAGACTTCGGGACTGCGAAGATCATCAAGGACAGGACTTTTTCAGTCATCGGGACTCCTCAGTACATGGCGCCTGAGGTGATATTAGGAAAAGGTTACAGTTTCTCTGCAGATCTTTGGGGACTCGGAGTAATGATTTTCGAGTTCATTTGTGGAAGTGTCCCTTTTGGAGGAAATGAAGATGAAGACGCTTTCACGGTTTACAGAGAAATCGTTTCTGGACTTATTCGCTACCCGTCGTTTGTGAAGGAAAACGCGAGGGAAAGGACTATTATTGAAACTCTTCTCAATAACTACCCACCCAGCAGGGGCTCTGCTGAAACTTTGAAGTCGCATAAGTACTTCAAAGGCTTCAAGTGGGATGACCTTCTTTCACGTAAACTGACTCCACCTTATGTTCCAAAAGTCGAGGTTGAAGAAAGGACAGTCGAAGCAAGCATCATTCAAAATCGAACGATTCAGCAAATTTTAAATAATCAAGGCGACTCAAGTTTTAAAAGCCTTCGAAAAGTTAAAGACTCTCACTACTTAGGTGATTGGGATAAGGACTTTTAACTGGTATTCTAATGATTATCTAACACAATTTTCAGGTTTTCTCGTAGTTGCTCTAAATCGTGTCGAAGGTCTTTCAAGAGTTTTTCTTTTGACTCGATTTGAAGACTTAAACGATTTTTTACCTCGAGAAGGGCTTGTGAAGGTCTTAGCCAGTAGATGAGTTGATGGAAGTTTACAAGGATTTTTTCGTATTCTTGGAATTTGTTTATTGCTTCTTTTGGGTTTTCTGCTAAGGCTTTTAGAATGTGTTTTGAAGCGTTTAGTAAAGAGTTTTGAAGTTTTACTAAAAGGTTTCTGGTAAAAAATAAAGGGTCTTGAAGGTCTTCGTCGGTGAATAGGGTTGGGAAATCAGCTGCTTGGATTATTAAACGGGTTTCTTTTGTCTAACTGGATGGTACTGAGTATGTGCGGCCGAACATCGAAAATTCACCTTCTTCTGGCGGTTTGGGAGGATCTTTTGGGTCTTTGTACCACCTTGGAGGATTTGGATATGAAAGGACATTTCTTTCCATATTCTAAGAAATCTTATTGTATCAGTTTAACAACATAATATAACCAAAATTCTCAAACCATAGATAATTAATTAACTACAATTCTAATTCGCAGCTTCAATGTTACTTTCCCTATTAATACCATTCATAGTAACCCGATTGCTAAGAGCCTCATTGAAACTAACCTGAACATCAGGTTGTGTATAATAAGAAGGAGCTTCAACACTAACTTTAGATTTTTCACAACAGCAAGCTTTTTTAAAGCTCCAAGGTTCTTTATACAAGAAGTGAAAAACAGTTCTATTGACTTGCACAGTCAATTCCGAGTTATATCTCAAAATAAGCTGCCCATTTAATCGAGTCAAAGTCCCGAATTTGCTTTTACAGTCCTCTAAAAAAAAGTCCTTGTCAATCAACTTGATGCTGCAATGTTTGCGACTCACAGAAATGTCAGACATTTTGATATCACTGTCATGTCCTCTGCCGATCACCCCGGACTGCCCAGGGTCGAGTGAAACGAGGTGCAAGCCACTTCTCTGTGAATTTTCTGGTTTGTATTCTTCAAGCACGATGAAACTTTTGTTTGGGAAGCTTATGTTGATCAAACTTATCTGTTTTCCTTTGTGGTATAGGAAAGTTGGAAGACTTACACTGCATAGTTCGCATGAAAGGTCTTTGAAATAAACTGTTATACCTTTTTCGGTTACTCTTGAGGATACTTTATTTTTTATCCACTCTTTTAAGCAGTTTACGTGAACGAACTTCATCGTTCCTGAACATTTGCATGGACAGATTAGAGGGTCTTCTGGAAGTTCTCCTTCAGATAGGCAAATGCGGCAGGGAGAGCTCTCACTTTGATCTCCAGGGTCCTGCAAATCAACTTCACTAGTAAAATTCTGCATAAAGCATTTCTGTGCTAAAGTATATTCCATTTCCCCAGCACTTGAAATTTTCTGAACCTTCAAACGAACCCTTCCAAGTTTGAGCCAATCGCCTTCCCTAAGTCTAAGACCGTTTCCGAATTTGCTTTTAAGTGACTTGACAACTAACCAAAGACTAGAATCAGGTTCGTCTTGTATAAGATTCGCGTTATACTCACCAAGCTTCTGGTCAATGCGCAGAAGAGGGACAGATCCAAGGCGAGGTTCATCATTAAGAAGATAACATTCAGAATTGAAGCGATAAAAAGATGACGGGCCTGTTATTTTAAAATTTGACTTGCAAAGGCTGTTGGACTCGTAGTCAAACAGTCCGTGGGTGTCTTTTTCCCAGGTCAAGGTCTGCACTTCGAGATATGAGCCACTCATGAAAATTATTAGGAAAGAATAAGATTGAAAAATTGTTTAACTGCAGAAACACGAAATTCTTTAATATTTTTAAAATTGTGAAGGAAATTTTATTATCATAAGACATGTTTTTTATTAATACTATAAGTTTTTTTGTGTTGAGGATTATTTTCGAGAGTTAGAATGGTTTCTTACTTCTTCTAAACCGACTTTCTTACATATCGCAGATGCTGGGCAAGACTTGCAATCAGGGGCTTTTGGTTTGCAATAAACCTGGGCAAATCCAAGTAAGTTTACATAAAATTCTTTAGTTAGATCTTTGGGGATTATTTTACTCAGTTCTTTTTCGGTTTGGTTTGGATTATCTGTGGAAATTATTCCTAGTCGATTTGATATTCGGTGAATATTTGCATCGACTATCATGTTATTTGAAGGTTTTCCAAGGATAGTCAAAAGCATGTTCGCGGATCTAGAACCGATTCCAGGAAGAGAAATAAGACTTTTGTAATCCAAAGGCACTTTTCCTTCAAATTCACCTTCGAGCATCTCACAAGTCTTTTTAACGTATTTCGCTTTTTTCTTATGATAGCTGATTCCCGTTAATTCTTCTATCAAATCTTCTTCAGAAGTCTTTAAAAACCTCTCAACATTCAATCCTTTTACTTTCAGGGCTTCTAGTTTTTTTGCTGAAAGATTTTCACGCATTTGGGCACCGATGATCATTTTAATGAGAATAGAGAAGCGGTAATCTTCTGAATTTACTTGAGAAGTCGTTTCTGAGATTCGGGTGTCGACTGGGGCTTCAAAGGAACCCCTTGCATTTTTAAGAAACGAGTAAAGCGAATTCCAGTCTTTCGAATTAACCAAAAGCGATTTAGTCTTTCCTTTAACCATATTGAATTATTTACACTAAATACTTCTTCTCCAAATAACTCTTCTTCCTTTATTTGTGTTTTTTTTTGAATGTAACAAGTTATCACAAGACTCTAAAATTTTTTCTATTTTTTTCAAACCTTCTTCTTTTTTGAACTTATTTCCTGAAACTTTCGATGATTCCGACTCAGCACTTTCAATCATCGGCAGGACTTGAAAAGACCCTGATTTTTTCGCAGTTGAATGAAAACCCATAAATTCTGCAAAAGTCAGGGTTTTAGGTGTTTCAGCCTTTTTTTTATCATCTTGAGTGAAAATATTTGCAAGTGTTGGAGAAGCTAAAAGTTTTTTCTTGTCAGATTTTCTCATAAAGTCTGAAATTGTGATGGACTTTTTTTTCGCATTTTTGAATTTTATCAAGTTTTCATGTGATAGTTTTACGTTCGGTGAAAGGCCCAAATCGACTAAAAGACTAAGATTTTTAGATGAAAGACCTTGAAGTTTGGTTTTATCTGTTAAGGGCGGGAGTTTAAATGAATGATGTGCTTGGTCTTCTGAAGTGAATGCAAAAGAAATTCCTTCGATTGAGTCTTGCTGTTTATTGTAGAGGGTGAATACTTTAGATGTGAAAGGTAATGTGTCGATTGATTCTCGTGGAATAGGAGATAAGCTTAATGTTGACCTCATTTGATATTTATTTTACTGAATTAAAAATGTCAGTGAATTTGAGAGATTTATTAGTTAAGGTGATTATAACAAAGTAAGAGAGTTTTTAGTATTGGTAACGAGCTTGGAAATTAGATAAGAAATTTTTTTTTTGTATTATAAGATTGGAAATATTAAAGGTTTTCTAAGTAGTTATATTTAAAAATTCTGAGGGTATATTAAAGTGCAAGGGCTCCGTGATTTAGAGCTAGAAAGATTGATATCTAAATGATTTAAATCTTACCGAAACTCTAGAAAACTAGAAATATCAAAATATTCTAAATGTCCATCATAAAAATCCGTAATATTCGTTAATGAGTAATCATCAATCTAACCTTGAAGTCTCAAATAAAAAAACCCTAAAACCCATTCTTCTAAAACCCTAAAATAATCCCAAAAATCTCTTTTCCTAGAAAATTCTCTAAAAAAATCCTAAACCAAACTCCTCATGATACCCATCGAACCTCAACTAATTACCGATCTATTCGTTTTAAAAATGCTGCTCTTCTTGCAAATACTCACAGCTCTGAGCTGTGATTTGCTCGACCTGCCAGCCGACATGACTTTCTTCTCTCCAACTTACGACCGAAGCTTGAAAATTGAGACATCGGGTCAGTTTTACGCTCCAAAATTTCCAATAGAATGGACTTTTGAAGTCTTAGAAGTCTCCTGGTTCCGAGTGACAATCGAGCCGAAGTACTTCTCACTTCACGCGACTTTTTCAAGTGACTCAGAAACAGAGTCAAAGACGATTTTATCTTCAAAGTACGGGCAGTTCTCGTTAAAACTCAAGGCAGGATCCTATTCAATCCAACTGGACCCCGACGCATTCGAAGAAGTGAGCAGCGACAACGTCGGATGCACGGAGGCTTATCTTTACCTGAACTTAGCTTTGAACTCACTGAAGCAAATTCCAAAAAATTCAATAAAAGAAGCAACAGGCTTCAGTCACTTGAGTGACTTGTCAAATGACATCAACTACAACTCACTTTCAGTGGCAAGTCCATCAATGTCTTTGAAAACCTCAGAAGTGAAGGACTTTTTACATTCCTATAACTTTACCATCTCAGTTCCAACAAGTGAAGAAAAAGCTTTTGGTGCCACAGGACTGTCGAAGATCAACTTTGTCTTGAGTAAGTTTTAAACAGCTCATGATTTTTTGACTTTTGGAGGACTTCGCATGGTTTTATTTAATGACAACGTGCGTCCTGACTTTTCTCTGGAAAATCCTTGCAAGTTTGGATGTGTTTTCGCGAAACGTGAACTGAAGAATTCTTTGACTTTGAATGTGATTGCAAGTCCAGGGAATTACAATATTTCAATCTTTTACGTTGGAAGTGAAGGGGACTTAGAAATTTTTAAACATATCGGGGAAGGGGTTGAAGTGAGTCTTTATGCTTCTTTTTCTCAGTTGAGTGAAAAAGAAGACCGGGTGAACTGTAAGGCTGGGATTCTTCCGAGACATATCGATGAAGACGGGATTTCTTTTAATGGGTTTATTCGTTTCTCGGATCATATCGTTGCTGACTTCTCAGCTGATGTGCAGAAGACTTCTTTTATGGTGAATAAAGAATCAGTGCTTAGAATTGTCACTGTTCAAGAGGAAGGTCTGAAGGTAAAGGTCCAGCTTCGAGACTTCACCCATAAGGTTATCAAGGAATCGACTTTGACTTATGAGACAGATGCTTTGGTGGCAACTATTGATGAAGGCCCTTATCATATCACTTTTTCTGAAGCTGGAAGCATCTCAGAAGATACAACAAACAAGTTTTGTGATACTTTTTTGGTTTATATTGGACTTAGTCCTCGACAAGCTCTTAAAGAAACTACTAAAAGTTTCAATCGATGTGAAGATCAGGAGAGTTTAAATGAGATTTTTCAGGGAATCAATGAAAAACTTAAAAAAGATGGAAGGTTTGAACTCTTGCCTGATAAAGTCTTTTCATTGGAACACCCGAAAGATGGCCATGAAGTCGTTTTTTATGCTGAAGTTGAGTTTTCTTCAATGGTTTTTGCTTACTTTGAGATTTTTTCTGACTTTGTTGCTAATGACTTGCTTATTTTGATTACTAACAAGAATAAGGAAGTTTTTAGGAATGTTGAACGTAATTATTTGCAAGGTAGTCTGAAAGCTGGAAAATATCAGTTTCAGGTACTTCTTCGATCACCTGTTGCTGGAGTTAAGGAAACTGGATGCATCAATTTTAACCTTAATGTTAAAATTGTTAATACTGGGAAAAAAGAACTTGAGAAGTGGAAGTGCAGTGAACATTTAACTTATTCTTTACCAAGCACTTTTAATACTCTTGATAAACTTGGACCTAGGGGCACTGATCAGAACTTGATGCCTGTTACTTCGATTTTTAATAAAAGGTTCTTGGCACCTAACTCTTATAATGATGTTTATGATAAGACTAGGTTTGTTGTGGCAAAAGAAAGTGTTTTTAAAGTTGTGGTTGAATCGCTGGACGGTATGATGAAACTAGTTCTTAAATCAGGTGGTCAAACAATAATCTCTAACGAATCAGAAACCCGAACCTTTCCCCTAATTTTTTCCCTATCATCACAACTTCAACCAGACACCGAATACGAGTTACAAATTTATTACTACCCAAAAGACTCAAATCTCTGCCACACCTACCTGATGCTCTCCGAAATTTACCCAATTTTAACAGAATCCTGTTCCATAAGCGAGCCCGACGAAAGCTTGATCCTTCACCGAACAGTAGACTCAATCCACTTCAACTTCATCGACAGCGAAGGTTTATCTCCATCAGCTCCAAAGTTTTCATATTCCCGTTCAAAAAAGCCTTATTCCAAGTCAATTCCTTTAGAAATCTCTGACGAGTTCGCATTGGTCTCCGGTTTTATCATCAGCAACAACTTTGGACTAACTTTCGAGATTTTTAAAGAAGGAGTCCTTGTCGAGTGGGGTGAATTCGACGCAATTCATCGATACCAGTTGAAGCCAGTGAAGCTTTATAAAGGTCAATATTCAATAGTTCTGAAAGACCTTTTCACAAGTAAAGCGGCAGAATGTATTCAAGTCAATATCGCAGTTTTGATAGAAAGTTACACGTTTAGTAAAAATACTGTAAATTTGATGAGAAAAACTGAAACCTGCAGCTTTCCAGACCCTCCTTATTCCCTCAGTGTTGAAGGCTTGCTAGAGACAGGAAGGGTTCATTTTCATCAGAAGATTTCTTCAAATTTTTACAGACACGTCATTCGCTTCGAGATTTCGGAAAAGTCACTTTTAAGGGTTTTTGTGTCACCGAAAGAATTCCACGTCTTGACCTTGGCCTTGAATCTTCAAACTTCTCATGAAATTATCGCTTCTGCCACTGTAGCCACACTTACCGACGGCCTGCATCTTTATGTTGAAAATAACTCTTATCGATTAGAGATTATCAACGAAAAAACCACTGGAGCCGCTGAAGGTTGCAGTTTTTTTGAATTCGATCTTGAAATCATGACTGAAAAAGAAGTAAAAGCTCTTCGGAACATGTATGACTGTAAAGACAGCTCACGATTAGAAGATGCCAGCTACTTACAAGATATTTGCATCATTTATGACTCAACTTCTGAGAACTCTGTTCAGTTCTCTGTCGCTGAAGCTTCTGAAATTTCTGTTTATCTCAGTTATGCTAATATTCTTTCAGGGTATCTCTCGATGATCATCAGTTCTGACACTAATGAAAACATTGCCCAGTCCATTGGAGGAGAAAATGTTGCACAGGTCAAGGCGAGACTGGAGCCTGGCGAGTATAAAATAGAGTTGATTTCAAGTACATCGAAAACAGTGTCGAATCCTTGTTGGCCTTTACAAATTTCTTTATCCTCCTCAGCTAATGAAGACTCTTGCACAGCTTCTCCTGTTCCTACTCGTCTCATCTCGAAATATGGAGGCCCTCAAGGTGAAGACGGCAGCGTCACATTTAAAGGAAAGTTTAAAGCAAGTAAAAATCCAGACCTGCTTTTTGTAGAAGTTCCGAAAAACTCAATAATGAGAATAACTGCTGTTTCAAACGATCCTGAACTTTTCATGGAATTTTCAGTCTTCCGTGATGCGAAAATGAAGGAAAAAGTAGGTTTTTCGCAAGGAACTCTGAATAAAGTGAGTTTAATCCTGAGTTTAAACGCTGCTGGGAAAGGGTATTACGTGCTTATATCTTACTTGACCCAGTCAACAAAAGATTGCATTACTTTTCATATGAAGCTTCAAGTTGAGACCTTGTCAACAGTGAGAAAGCTTCTTCAATGCTCGTCTTCAGTGACTTCAGGTCTTCTTCCCAAGGGCAAGTTCGATTTGGGGTCGAAAAGTTCGAGTTACTCAAAAGACGACCTTCTTATTTTAGGCTCTTGGATCCGAGGGTCGTCTTCTTTGCCTCCTGACGTCCAAACTTCAGGCTTGACTTTGAACTACTCAATGGAATTGACTTTAAATGAAAAAGGAATCGTTTCCGCTACTATTTTTCATGATTTCTTGACAAGTCTTTACACCCTGAAAATTTATGATCAGTCTAAAGTTATAGAAACAAGCACCTGGGAACTGGATTTGATTGAAAGTCCAAATGAAAGGTTTAACTTTGCTACTAGTTTACCAGGAACAGTGCTTGAAGCGGGAAAGTACTCTTTAGTGATAAAAACTGGACTTTCCAACAAGTTAATGTTAACCAAATTCGCAGATACAAGTCTTTGCTTCCCCTTCGGATTCGCACTTGAGTTCCTTCCTTTTGACAACTTAAAGAATCAACTGGTTTCAGTAGTCCCAGAGTCAGTCAAAAGCCACAAAATCACTGAGCCATTAATTTTAAGAATCACGTTCAGAGACCCTGTTGAACTTCCTTCAATATTTCTAACTTCAAAGAAAGAAGAAAAGGTTTTTCCAACAAAAGTCAAGAAGACTGATCGCGTTGATTCTGTGTTGTATGAGTTTGACACAAATATACTGAAAATCGACACATGTTACAAACTCGCACTTTTTAGTGATATGTTCGAAGATGCAGAGATTTTTCATGAATATTGCATGGCCGGCTGTGAATGCAACCCTGTCGGTTTTACTGCTTGTCTCGATGATTACAAGTGTTTCTGCAAGGAAGGCTATTCAGGTGATAAATGCTTCGAATGCGCTGAAGGTTATTTCCTATCTGAAACAACCTGCTCATCACAAAGTGAAACAAGTTCCTTTATAATAGTCGCCCTTATCTATTCACTGATAGGTTTCACAGTCATCTACCTGGTAAACATCCTCAGAAAGCGATCCAGGTCAGAAACTGCTGAACTTGAAATGAGCAGAAGAGACGGTGAAGGAGAAATCAACCTTTACTCTTAATAGTTAGCCTTTTCATAATTATGAACACTCTCAAAGTATCAGTCGTGGAAGAACTGGGCAGAGGGACTTCTGGAGTGGTCTACAAGGTGCAACATCAGTTGTCAGGCAGGTACTTCGTGGTCAAAACAATCGATTTTTCCAACATTTCTGAACAAAAACAGGACCAGGCATTAAAAGAAGTCGATCTGTTGAAAAAAGTAAGTCATCCGCATATTATCAAGTACTTTGACAGCCTTATTCAAAACCGCATGCTTTTCATTCTGATGGAATACGCGGCAGGTGGCGACTTGCAACAGAAACTGAACAGATACAAAGTTTCTCGAAGACATATCGAAGAAGGGCAGATCTGGCTCTGGGCTTATGAAATTGCTTTAGGATTGAAACATCTTCACAAGCGAAAAATTCTACATCGGGATATAAAGTGCATGAACATCTTCTTAGATAAGAACAACCGAGTCAAAATAGGCGACTTGGGACTTTCTAAGATTTTAAACGACAAAGAAACTAACACTTCAACCATCGGGACTCCTCTTTATTTAAGTCCTGAACAGATCAGGCATCAGCCTTATGGCTTTAAAGTTGACGTCTGGGGGATGGGGTGTGTTTTGTATGCGCTCTGCACTTTCGAAGCGCCTTTTTTAGGAGATTCTTTGCTGACACTTGGGCAAAACATTGCCTTGAAAGAGCCAAAAGCACTTCCACCCAAGTACAGTCCTCGTCTTGTTGCTTTTGTGTCGAAGTTGCTTGAAAAAAATCACAAAAATCGCCCTCGAATTAGAGATGTCCTTGAATTAGTTCCTGTCTTTACAAAGAAAACTTATCGAGTTCCTGCCTCTGATGCGGAAGTTGGAAAAATAGAGAAGATGGAAAGGTTGCAGAGAAGTGAGAAAAAAGAGAAAAGTGAGAAGAAAGAAAGAGAAGAAGAAAACAGCAAAGAAAGCAGAGATCATCGAGATAGGAGAAAAATTCGTACTTTTGAAGTACAGGAAAAAGCAGAGTCTGTTCTTGAAAGGATGGAAAATGACCCTAATGATAATTTTTTTGTTAAGTGCTTCTCGACTGGAGTTGGAAAAGATGGAATTCTTCGAAGACTTACTCTTGACTGTCGCCCTGCAACTCAAGCCACTGGAAGAGTCGTTGTCGCCAGTTCAGACTCGGCTCGGGTCTCAAGCGCTTATGCAAAGCACCGATATATGAGAAGTGAAAAGCCGAGGACCACCATTGGCGACTTGTTTGGAATAAGCTAGAGTATTTAAAGTGTAAAATAAGTCTAAATTATTAATCTTTTTTCTAATTCAATCTCCAGTCCTTTCGCCCACTTTTCTTCAGAGATGATCAAATTTTTTCTGATTTTCTTTCGAAACCATTCAAGAAGGAGCTCTTCGCTGTTGCTCATCACGATTCCATTCACTGGAAGCTTTAGTGAGTCGATGTCGTTTGGACTGTCCCCTGCTGCGAAAATGTTTTCATTACTAAAGCTGAACTTTTTCTGAGCGTAGCGAAGACCGATTCCTTTTCCAACGAATAAAGGTCTAATCTCGAGATATCTCTCATGAATCAAGTTATGTTGAATAAGAGTCACTTCCGCATGAAAAACTCTTCCATTAATCAATTTTTTCTCTTTATTCCTAGAAAAAGTCCTAATTTCTCTGTAGTGTTGAAGAGCGAAGTCTTCTTCAAGCTTAAGCAGAATATAAGTATCGTATGACCGAATCACTACTTCTCTATTTAAGTTGAATTTCTCACATAAAGCTTCAGTGAAAAGAGATGTGTCCCAGTCATGCTTTAGAGAAGAATTGTTTTTTTCTAGGTCAAGGTCTTGCTTTAAACTCAAGTTTTTGTCGTAAAAATAAGCGAAACTTGACAAGCACAATAAAATCAAGTCTGGCTTGAATAGTCGGTACTCATCTTCGAGGTAGTGAGGCATGTTTCGCCCTGTGTTGTAAACTAGGAAAGAACCGTTGAATTCGTGGAAAGTTAACCAGAACTTTAGGAAATCTTTGTAGTAAGTAACACCTGCTTCGGTATCGTTGAATAATGTGTTGTCTAAGTCGGATACTAAAAGAATAGGTGAAAGGTTTGGAGTTATTTGGATTAATGTGGAGTCGAATAACGCGTAACGTCCTGGTTTTGGAATTTCTAAGAATTTTAATGAAGGCGATTCGAGTTCGAATGAATTTTGATTTGTTTCGAAGCAAAACCATTTTTGTTTGAAGGTTTCTAGCGGTTTTTTTTTCCCTTGGATTAGGACGGAAGGATTGGGGAACTCAGGCTTGTAGATGTAAATTTTTGAGGGGGATTCTTGAAGGTTGTATGTTGTGAGAAGGTCAATAATTCCTAGTGCGTAGTGTTGACTTGAAAGATATAAGTGATTTCTTTGTTTTTTAGAATACCATTGAACTAAACTCTCTTCGGCATTTCCAACAATCACACCCCTAATCTGAATCTTAAAGGCATCTTTATCATTTAAAGAATCTCCAGCAGTGAAAGTATCAAAATCAGAAAATCCCAATATCCACTGGGCATATCGAACAGCGAGTCCTTTCCCAGCGAATTTAGGAATTATTTCAAGTGACCAAATATCTTGAGATCCTTGACCTGTAATGATTGTCTTCGCTTCCATGAGTTTGCCATTGATTTTTCTTTGGTTTTCATTTTTGACGTGCTTACTTATTTCGTTCATTCTTTCATCGTTTTCAATTCTAGGAATTTTGAAGTAAAGGTTATAGGGATCTTTAGATATAAAACAACTTGTAATCCAAGGGAAAAATCCTTTAAAATCTTCGTAATATTCATCAGCATCCCAATCAGTATCTTTGAACTGCTCAACAAATAAATTAAAAGATTCTTGAAGTACTAAATTTTCATCATTATCATATTTATAAGCATAGTTTCCTAAAACACTCATCAGAAGATCAGGCTCATAAAATTCTCCTTTATCCTTGTTGTATTCAGTAAGACATCTTCCAGTATTATAAACAAGTTTGGATCCACTAAATTCGTAGTTTTCAATCCAAAACCTGATAAAACAATGGTAAGCTGATTTTGCTTGACTGGTTTTATTGAATAATGTATTGTCAATATCTGAAATAAGAAGAATTCGATTAAGTGAAGTCTTCAGAGGAATCAATTCATCCTTATATATTGCGAATTGTGCTGAGCCTGTTAAAATGAAGCTCAGAGTATTGTGAGGATATTCAAGAGTCAGTTCCTTTGACTCAATATCAAGATGAATCCATTTCGTGTTCAACCTTTTCCAGTCCATTTCCTGTCCAGCTACTCGAACTTTAGGAATAGATGGTCTTGAAAAGATATAAACCCTATTCATTATATACATCATCAAATACACTGATTTAGATTGATCATTTTAAAGTATAAAGTAAGTGCACCTAAGAATTGAATATTAACTCTAATACTGATAATTTATATTTTCCTGATAGATTAGAATGTTTTATTAGGTTGATATATTGATTTATTAGGTGAAAATAAATTTCCGTATGAAAGAGCAAGAAGAATCTGAATTGATCTGTTAACAATAAAAATTACTTTTTTTCAATAATTATTACTTACTAGATGAAAATCAAAACTTGAAAGTAGCTAACGTTTAAATTCAAACCACAGGCATACATTATTTTAATGCTGAAAATAATTTTCAAATAATCATTTAAATTCAAGTGTGGAATAAAAGTAAAAGCAAACAAATCCAAACTTCTATATTTTTGCAATCCGATTGTATTAACTAATGAAGTGTAGTATCTCTATATGACGAAGTTTTTTTCTTTATAAATTGAAAATATTACAATACAAAATCATGACCAATCTTTCACTTGGTCTGGGGTAGAATAATTTTGGTTCAAGAATTTATAGATACTTAAAATTAGTACTAAATTTATTGTTTGGGTTTTAATTCATTATTAGTGTTGTCAAGTTCTTGAAATCGTAGGATTTTTATAAGTTATTTGTTTTCTGATTTAATGATTTTCAAATCTTTGATATTGATTCATTTGAAGTAAATTGAAAACTTTTATTTAATTTTTAATTAAATCTATGAAATATAAGATTTTACCAAAAATTCATTTATTGGGAATTTTTTGTGAAGTTTGTGAATTTCTTACTTGAAACTTATTTTTATAAATAAAAAAATTTTTTTTTTCAATATCTATTGACAGAATATAGCATTCAGCTAGATTAGATACTAGAAGAAAAAATTCTTTAACCAAAAATATTGAGTTCTTAATAATAAACTTTAAATTGAAGATAATTTGAATTATCAATAAAAATCAATAACATAATGTCTATAAACCTTGCATATTCCTTGAGGTCTGTGTAAAATTACTATATATTTACAATTAGAGAAATCTCAAAAAATGCACTTAGTTCAATCACAATAATAAATACAATGAATATCTAAGATTTATTATTAATTTTAATGATAATTATCTTCTAAAAGCTTTTGTTCATCAGTATAATAAAAGTAACTATCTATTCTGAATTTATGGTTCTATTACAGACTGTGATAACTCTAATATAATCCTTTAATTATTTACTGAAGAAAAAGTCACTAGTAAAGAGAAAGAAACTATTAAATCTATTTGGATGATTACAAGAAATCCTTTCTGTCTTACTTCTATAATCAGCAAATTTTTTATAATGAATCTATGGATAGTCTAATATGATCAATAAAGTAAATTTTTGATCAAAATAACAACTATTTAATACATATCAAGCTAAACTTTACCTTAAATCCTTAATATATGGTTAATAACTAATTAATCTGTTATATTTAAATATAAATAATTTCTCCAACAAAAGTATTTGAAATCTCTTTAATCGAAAGTTTATCTAAAATCTACTAAAAATTATTCACTATTGATTAACCTTTTTGTTAGTTCCACCTGCAGTCCAAGTGCCCAATTTTCTTGAGAAACAACCAGATGTTTTCTATATTTTTTTCCAAACCATTCAAGAAGTAGTTCCTCACCATTTTTCATAACGATCCCATTAACAGGTACCTTCAAAGAATCAATATCATTAGGACTATCCCCAGCGGTAAAAACATCCTCATCAAAAAAGCCAAACTTTTTTTGAGCAAATCGAAGACCATTTCCTTTTCCAACAAATAAAGGCCTGATTTCATAGAACCTTTCATTGACCAGGTTGAATTTAATGATGACGATTTCCGCATGAAAGACCCTGCCATTGATAATACATTTTTTTTCTTTATTCCTTGCAAAAGTCCTGATTTCCTTAAATTTTTCTAAAGCAAAGTTTTTTTCCAATTTAATAAGCAAGTAAGTTTCATAAGACCTGACAACTGAATCTCTGCTGATTCCGTACTTTTCACAGAGAGCCTCGTTAAAAAGGTCAGTGTTCCAGTCATGTTGATAAGCAGAATTGTACTTCCTCAGCCCTGGGTCTTCCTTCAATCCAAGAAATTCATCTAAAACATAAGCGTAAGTCGACAAATACATCAAAATCATGTCAGGCTTGTATAGTCTGTGGATGTCTTCCAAGTAATCAGGCATGCTTCGTCCAGTGTTGTATACAAGGAAAGACCCGTTGAACTCAAAGTGAATCAACCAGAATTTTATGAAGTTTTTGTAATACTCAAGACCTTTTTCAGTCTCGTTGAAAATAGTGTTGTCCAGGTCTGAAACGAGAAGAATTGAAGAAGGGTTCGATTTTATCGAAACCAATTCAGAGTCGTAGAAAACATAACGACCTGGACTTGGAATTTGAAAAGATTTCGTTGAATCTGAATGAATTTCAAATGATTTCGAACTCGTGTTAAAGTAAAACCATTTCTGCTTGAATGTCTTCAAAACTTGCTCCTGGCCATTGACTAGAACTTGAATCTCGGGCATCTCTGGTCGATAAATAAAAACCGTTGAAAACGATTCATTTAGGTGAAAAGAACAGAGCAGGTCAATCACCCCGTGAGCGTATTTTTGAGAAGAATAAAGCAAATGATTTCTTTGTTTTTTCGAAAACCATTCAACAAGTCTTTCCTCCGCGTTTCCAACAAGCACTCCTCTGACCTGGATTTTCAAAGCATCTCTGTCGTTTAAGGAATCCCCTGCAGTGAAAGTGTCACAATCAGCGAATCCAAGAATCCACTGAGCATAACGAGCGGCTAGTCCTTTACCAGCGAACTTTGGAATGATTTCAAGAGGTCGGATCTCTTTTGAGCCTTGACTTGTGATGACTGTTTTGGCTTTCATTGTTTTTCCGTTGATGAGTCTTTTTTCGTGGTTTTTAACGTGGTTGATTATGTCTTTCAAGTTTTTGTCGAAAAGGTCTCGTGGAATGTGGAAGTAAAGATTGTAAGGGTCTTCGGAAATCAAGAAATCTGAGATCCAGGGAAAGAAGGCTTTGAAGTCTTGGTAGTACTCGCTTGATTCCCAGTCGTCATCTTTATATTGATCTAGAAACATGGGGAATGAATCTTGTAGCACTAAATTTTCATTTTCATCATATTTATAAGCGTAATTTCCTAAAGCGCTCATCAATAGATCTGGCTCGTAAAACTTGATTTTGTCTTGGTTGTATTCGGATAGATGTCTTCCAGTGTTGTATACTAGTTTTGATCCGTTAAATTCGTAGTTTTTTATCCAAAATATGATAAAATCATTGTAGGCTGATTTACCTTGATCTGTATGGTTATATAAAGTGTTATCGAGGTCTGATATAAGTAAAATTCGATGAGGAGAAGTTTTCAGAGAAATTAGTTCACCTTTATATATTGCGAACTGATTAGAATCTGATAGTTTGAATTCAAGACGACTCTCATCATAAATAAGAGCCAACTCCATAGATTCAATATCAACATAGACCCATTTAAAATTCAACCTTTTCCAGCCAATCTCTTCACCAGAGACTTCAATTTTGGGTGTCACAGGTCTGGAAAAGATAAAAACCCGATTCATTATAAAGATCTACATTTCAAAAAATAGAAAATTTAAACTTAAATAGAAAATTATCTTTATTTTCCCAAGTCTAGTTGATCAATTTTTTCCTAAATTCAATTTCTAATCCTTTAGCCCATTTCTGTTGAGACACAACCAAATTATCTCTTTTCTTCTTGTTCACCCAATCTTTCAACATTTCTTCAGAATTTTTCATTGCTATGCAATTTGCATCGGTTTTAAAGGCGTCTATATCATTGGGACTGTCACCTGCTACAACAGTAAAACGTGGTTCAAAGCTGAATTTCATTTGGGCATATCGAACTCCGAATCCTTTTCCAACAAATAAAGGGATGATTTCAACTAACCTTTTTCCAACCATTCCCAGTTTCAACACCCTTACTTTTCCTTTAAAAACATATCCAGCATGTTGAAGATTTTCTTTATTTTTCAAGAAATTTTTGATATTTGCAAGTTGGGATCTAATCATCTTCGACTTCACCCTAGCTAAAATATAAGTTTCGTAAATTCTTTCAAAATTCTCCTGCTTGAATTTAAACTTTTCCTGAAGAATCTTAACTAAAGCCTCTGAGTTCCAGTCATGTCTGGGCACATTCTTCAGAAACTGAAAAAAATTCTTATCTTCAGACATGGTCAACTTTTTATCTAACTGAAAAGCGAAGCTGCTTAAACTTGTTAATAATAAATCAGGTTGAAAAAGATTTTCAGCCTCTTCTAAATAGTTCGGAATATTCCTTCCAGTGTTATAAACAAGTACTGAACTATTAAATTCATAAAAAGTGATCCAAAACTCAATAAAATCGTAATAAAACTGAAGACCTTCTGGAGTGTTCATGAAAATCGTGCCATCCAGATCAGAAACAAAAAGAACATCAAACAAATTCATTTGAATTCTTAGAAGTTTCGACCTGTAAAGAGCAAATCGACCATTTTCAGGAATTTCAAAAGTTATTCCATCATTAACAGTAAAGTTTCTAGTTTGAGTAGAAAAATAAGCCCATTTTTCTTTAAAACTCTTTAAAACACAGACCTTTTCATCAACTGTCACTTTCAAGTTCTCATTTTCTCGATAAATAAAAATCGTTGAGGAGGTCTCTTCCAAGGCGAATTTAGAAAGTATGTCAATTAAGGCTAGTCCGAAATTTTCATTTGACAAGAAAATATTTTCTCTTTTTTTGTTTTTAAACCATTTGATTAAAGTTTCCTGAGCATTCTGGACAATGACCCCTCGAACGGATTCGACTTTAAAAGCATCTCGATCATTGAGGGAGTCTCCTGCAGTGAAAGTTTCTTCATTAATGAACCCGAAGAGCATTTGGGCATATTTAACAGCAGTTCCTTTTCCTGAGTACTTTGGTATGATCTCTAATAAAAGGTTTTCAGAATCGCCTTGACTGGTTACAATCATTTTCGCTTGGAAACATCTGCCATTTACTACCCTTTTTTCTTTATTTTTCACGTAGTTCTTTATTTCCAGTTGGTTTTCAATCATCAATTCTCTAGGAAGACGAAAGAGCATGTAATTATCGAAATATTCAACAAAATAAGGCCTGAGAAAAGAAAACCTTGAAATAATTTCCTCGAAATAAACTTTCACGTCCCAGTCCTGGTCTTTAAAAGTTTTAAGAAACTGTGGAAAAGACTCAAGTAAAGTAATTTCTCCATTTTCCAAGAACTTACAAGCGAAATTTCCTAAAAGTAAAACAGCCAAGTCAGGTTCATAGAATAAATCCTTGTCTCTTAGATATTCTTCAACACTCCTTCCAGTATTATAAACAAGTTTCGACCCATTGAACTCGAAATGTCGAATCCAAAACCTCAAAAATCTTTCCTTCGCCAAGCAAGCTTCTTCTGTCAAGCCATGCAAAGTCGAGTCCAAGTCAGTAACCATCAAGATCCTTTTAGGACTATTCACAATTTCCACTAACTCTTGTTTAAAAACAGCGTATTTCATCTGAAGTCCAACATTAAAACTCTTCCTAATCCCCAAAGTCTCCACTTGAAATTCCCTTTCCTCAACTCCAACAACAATCCACTTTGAATTAACAGTCCTTCCCTGAACCTCCCTTCCACCAACAAAGACTTTCGGTTTTTCAGGTTTAGCATAAAGAAAAACATCAGTCATTTTTACTCACATTCTAGAATATATGTTAAAGTTCTTAAAGTTCCAAAGAGTCTCCAGCTTCTTTCCTTCCTCTGCCCGTCCTCAAGGTGTTCTGAGCAGGTACTTCTCAGAAGATGTGATAGTAGAAGACGCTGAAGAGATGCAGAAGACTCCAGACATGGTGCGACTTCTGCCGATTTCTCGTCATCCAGTCTTTCCAAAGCACCCAGTTCGGTTCAAACTAGGAAGCGATCACTTCAAGTTCCTAGTTCAAGACAAGCACAGTCATTTCGCAGGTGCTTTCGTGGTAAAGCCGAAAGAAGCGACTAAAGACCTTGAAGACTTCGCCGCTCTTTCAAGCATTTTACCTGTGAACGACTTGGAAAATCTTTACTTAAAAGGATGCCTGGCAAGTACTAAATTCAACAAGTTCGACAAGACAATCATGTTGAAGCCCTCACAAAGAGTACGTCTTTTAGAAGTAGTTGAACCAGTTTCAGAGTCAATTCCTTTTCCCCTTGTTAAAATAGAACCAATTCCTGACCTTATCACAAATGTGACCAATGAGGAGGACCAGGCCATGCTGAAAGTTTTAAGCAACTTGTTGGAAGAACTGAGAGGACTGCTCAGTATGCATGAATTGTCTACTTTAGAGATGTTTTCACAGAATTTCAATATGAGGTTTGATACTGACTACATTAATTACGTCGGCGTCTTGCTTAGTTACATGTGCGAGTTGAAGAAAATTCAGAATATCTTCGAACCAGATGAATTAAGTATGAGAATCAAGCTGACTACTGAACTGGTCCAAGAACAGCTTCAACTAAGAAATTCTATCAAAAAATTACACAGTGAAGCCCAGGAGAAGATGTCAAAAGCTTCTGAAGAACACATGTACAAAGAAATCTTAGGACTTGTCAAGAATAAACTCGGTCATGATAAAGATGAAAAAGAAACTCTTAAAGCAAAATTCTTAAAAAACTTAGAAGGAAAAAAAGTTCCAGACCATATAAAAAAAATCATTGATGAAGAAATGGAAAAATTTTTAATGACTGATAAAAATTCTTCAGAGTTTCATGTTATTAGGAATTATCTTGATTGGCTTACTATTCTTCCTTATGGCGTCAGCACCCAAGAGACCCTTGACCTGTCAAAAGCGAGAGAAATCCTCGAACGTGACCACTACGGAATGAAAGACGTGAAAGAAAGAATCTTGGAGTTCATAGCAGTCAGCAAATTAAGAGGTTCATCCACTGGGAAGATCCTATGCTTCGCTGGCCCTCCAGGAGTAGGAAAGACTTCAATTGCCAAAAGTATTGCAGAAGCTCTTAACAGGACCTACTTCCGCATCTCAGTTGGAGGACTTGACGACTCTGCAGAGTTAAAAGGTCATCGAAGAACTTACGTCGGAGCACAACCAGGGAAAATAATCAATGCACTTAAAACAGCAGGTACTGAAAACGCCGTGATTTTAATTGACGAAATTGATAAAATCGGGCAGAGAACTTATCAAGGAAGCCCTGAGAATACTTTATTAGAAATACTTGACCCTGTGCAAAACTCTAACTTTACAGATCATTACCTTGATACTTCCATCGACCTTTCTAAGATCCTCTTTCTGTGCACTGCGAACTTCCCTGACGACATCAACCCGGTGCTTATGGACCGGATGGACGTGATCCAGGTGCAGGGCTACACAAATGAAGAAAAAAAGATGATCTTCGAAAGACATCTTTTTCCTCAACTTCTCCAAAAATGCAGTTTGAACTCGCATTCTGAAAAAATCGACTTTTCAGAAGATGCTAAAAATTTACTGATTAAAGACTATTGCCGGGAAGCTGGAGTTAGAAGTTTACAGAAAGTAACAACCAGGGTGTTAGAAAAAATTGCAAGGAAAATAGTAGAAGGACATGATCAGGTCATTCAGGTGAACAAGGAAAATCTTAATGAATTCGCTGGGAGGCCGAAGTACTCTGAGAAGAAAATGTATAAAGACCTTCCCCCTGGAGTTGTGGTGGGTCTTGCTTATACCACTCATGGAGGGTCTGTCATGTACATCGAAATCACTCGCAGCAGGTTCTCTGGAGAAGAAACTGAAGGAAAAGTTCAAACCACTGGAAATATTAAGCAAGTCATGGCGGAGTCAGTCCAAATCGCTTACACATACGCGAAAAGCTTCGCAACTTCTAAAGGAAACAACTTTCTTGATAAGCACTCGATTCATATTCACTGTCCTGAAGGCGCTACTCCTAAAGATGGCCCTTCTGCTGGAGTCACTTTAACCACAGGGCTTTTAAGTCTTGCTTTTAACAAATCAATTCTTAAGGACTTAGCAATGACTGGAGAAATCTCTCTTACTGGAAAAGTCCTGCCGATAGGAGGATTAAAAGAAAAAATCATAGCAGCTAAAAGAGAAGGAGTCACAACAGTCATCATTCCAAAGAGCAACAAACATAATTGGGAAGAGTTACATGATGAATTAAAAGTCGGAATCAATCCACATTTCGTAGAAGACTATCAAGAAATTTTTGATATAGTGTTTAGTAAAGATTAATTATTTTAACTCCTCACTTTTGGAATAGAGTTTATGATTTTTTCAGCAGATGCCATGAATTCCGCATGATTGTGTCGCCAAACTTTATACCCTCCGAACTGAACCAGTCTTCTCGTCACTGTAAGCATCTCATCTTTAATCCCCGGCTCAACACTCATGAACTTATTGAATTTTCTACTGTTTTTACATTCATTCATTAATTTGTTCATTTTTTTCTCATTATCCGCAAGTTTCATGCAGTCTTCCATATCAACAATAAACTCTTTCACATTATTCGAAGAACTCACAAATTCAGCCTCATGATTTTGAATCAGTTCCAAGTCAGGCTTCAACGTCGGTTTCAACTCATCACAACTTTTCATTATCGCGTCGAGAGACGCGATTCTATTCGACTTTAAAGGATTTCCCCGCCATTCCCTTCGTTTTCGCACAGCAAAGGCAGCACTGGCAGCGCGAGGGTCGTTTGTAGCAGATTCAGAGAAACGTCGGCGAATTTTGAAGTCAGCAGTTTTTGGCTTGCTTACTGAAAATCGCATTTTTTTCTTTGAGTCTTTTGGAGACTTAGCGTGAATTGTGAAGGACTTGCCCAGACGGGACTTGTCTTTGGAAAGGTTTAGTTTTTTTAGTTCGTTTTGGGCGTATTCGTCGACTCGTTTTTCTCGAAGACGATTCGCTTCAACTGCTTTGTCGATGTCTCGGACTTCGGCTTTGATGTTTTGTGAGCAGCCGTATGGAGATGTTTTACGGTAAAGGTCTCGGACTTTAGTGATTATGTCTTTGTAGGAGGTTGGACTTACTCTTGAAGGACCTATTGGGAGTAACTCGCTCATTTGATTTATTTTTGTATTTTAGAGTGATGAAGGAAGTTTTAGGGTTTTGGAGGGGGTGGGGTGTGATTGGAGGGTTTTTGGAATTTAGTTGGGTGGATTGCTTGGTGAAGGTGATGGGATTGATGATGAGAATTTTTATTATTAAGGATTTTTTCAACATTTTTTGTATGTCATTATGTCTGTTGTTTATTTTCAGTGATTAATCAAAAGCTTTACTTGAAAAGAGTTGATGAGAACAAGTCCTCTTAATTACTTAAAATCTTTAGTCTAATATTATCTTTTCCTAGGCACTACAAGAGCTAACACTGGTGATAATCGATTTATGTACCTGGTAAAACCAATCAAGTTTCAAACAAAGAGTTCCTCCGCCTCTTCCCATCTGAGAAGTCATGCGATTCATATCTCCATAGCAAACAACATTAACCCTATCAACAATTCCCCATTTCGAGTGATCCTGAGTACTTTTCCAGGAATACTGCGAAACTTTAAAAGTAACAATATTATCAACCTGATACTCAAATTCCGTAGGACAAACAGGAGGCATATAAGGCCTTCCCCAAGACTGTACCTGAACCCCAGCCTGAAAGAACTCAGTGACAGAATCATCCCAAAGGTAAAGTCCACTATACCGCGACTTTGCAATATAAAAGAACTGCAGATTATTTTGACTGAATCCTATTCCAAGACTCGCAGGCAGTTCAGGTATCAAGTCTTGAGTGACTTTTGTGACATTTTCATTTTGAAGCAAGATATTCTTGTAGTAAACCAAAGGTTGAATCAAGGCCATCACGCCGAGTAAGTCAAAAAGTTGCTGAGTGTCAAGAGATAGGCACATCAGGTTCTGCCCGTAAAGGGTTTGTGAAAAGTCTACTGTTGAGTTTATTTTACCGTCAGGGGAAAACTTTGGGAACTGGGGAATTGAGTGGATCAGGTAAATGCCTTGGCTCTCGGTGTACATTACGACTCCTTTGCTGTGGGCTAAGGTTGATGATGATAATTTTAGAGTTGAGAAGGTGGAGGGAGGCTGGTCGCTGAGTGGATTTTACTTGAATAGGAATGATGATATTGAATTGTTGTTCAGCTGGGATAAGGTGTAGGATAAGGCACCTGCAGTGTTTAGAAGAGATTTTTGAAAGATTGCTGAGTCGGTTTTACTGTCTAGGTACATGAACTCTAAACCTTGTTTGTCTGATACTGCTTTTGGAGCTTTTAGGATTGAGTACCAACTGACGTCTGATCCTGACATGTCTTTGCAGGATAGTGAGGAAACTAGAGAAAAGAGATAAAAATGAAAAAATTGAATCATTTTATTTAATATTTTCACCAGTTTCAAGGAGAGTTAATAATTATATAGAAAAATTTTTATTTGATCATAAAAGTTCACATTTTGGTGAAATCTTAGAACTTGATTTTAATGGGTAATGAGTTAATCATCCATCTACTCAATAATCGATTTCTAAAATAAAAACTATAAAAATACTAATAAACTCTAACTAATTTAACTACTGGATTTCCATTGTATTACAAGGATTAGTTCCAGTAATAATATTTTGATGAATTTTATAAAACCAATCAAGGTTCATACAAAGTGCTCCTCCTCCTCTCCCTAACTGAGAAGTCATTCGGTTCATATCACCATAGCAAACAACACTGATCCCATCAACGATTCCCCACTTTGAATGATCTTGAGTATCCATCCAGCTATAACCAAGAATCTTCAAACTAGCAATATTCAAAACAGGATAAGGTAAATTCGGTGGACAAGTAGAAGGCATATAAGGTCTTCCCCAAGACTCAACTTTCACTCCAGCCTGAAAGAAACTAGCGACTGAGTTATCCCAAAGATGAACATTACTGTATCTTGACTTCGCAATATAGTAAAAATGTCCGTGCCCCTGATTGAAGCTGATTCCAACACTAGGAGGAAGATTTGGTATGACGTTATCAATGACCTTTGTGACATTTTCATTACTCAAGACAATATTCTTGTAGTAAACAACAGGTTGAATCAAAGCCATCACGCCTAAAAGGTTAAATAAGTTGTGGCTTGAAAGTGAAACACACATCAAGTCTTGAGCGTAAATGGTTTCTGAGTAAGAAACTGTTGTGTTTATTGAACCGTGCTTTGTCATGCTTGGGAAAAGCGGAATTGAGTGGGTCAAGTAGATGCCTTCTGTTGATGTATACATGACAACTCCTTTCGCATGGGCTTGGGTTGATGATGATATTTTTGAAGTCAATGTCAAGGGCGGCTCGTCGCTGTTTAAGGATTACTTGAACATGAATGAAGATATTGACTTGTCGTTCAATTGGGATAAGGTGTAGGACAAGGCTCCTGGGTCATTTATTAGTGACTCTTGGATGTTGATTGATCGAGAATAAGGGTCCAGGTACATGAACTCTAAACCGTTCGTTGGAGAGATTGATCCAGGGATTTTTATCATTGAAAACCAAGAAACATCATTTCCTGACATATCTTTGCAGGACAACGAGAACACTGAGTCAAGGATCAGTAGTAAATACATTTTATTACTCAGCATTAGTGGACATGCTTAATCGTAAATTCCTTTACGGGTTTAAATTTTGTACTTGTCTGATTTTGAAGAGAATTATTTACGGTTTAAATTCACCTGATTTTCGTGTTTTTATTAAGAGAATGATTTCAATCAGACCTTAGCATGTGCAAAGTGTAGGAGGCTTAAATAAAAGCTGAAGAGTGAAGCGTATCATATGTGCATCGATATTTTGTGAGTATTTAGCAGAGAACTATTTCATTTAGGTGTAAATTAGTAAGTCTCAAACAACCACTGCATCATCTTGATAGTGACTACAAGTTATTTTGATCTCAATTGTCAAAGAATGTAGACTATGAGCTGTTTTCAATGAAATCAAAGAATTGACTCACCTGTTGATTAAATAGGATGACGTGCCGATAAGGTTCTTCCTTCGGCAAGGAGGATGAATGATTGGATTAACGAATAGACAAGAAATTTTAAAAGAGATTGCACAAGACGATTCAGAGTTTCAAATAAAACAAAAGATCAAGCCCATGTAATCTTTGAAAGAAATAAAGAAAACCCAGAATCAAGCAGAATACGATTGAAATTTATTTCTTTTTTAAATTCTGCAGACGATACTATATGTTCAGTTTACTTTTGTAAAATTAGCAAATGACGCTATTGAATTACTATTCTTTGCAAAGTTATCACATGATGCTAGCTACTATTCTTTCGCATATGACCAAATGACGCTATCAAATCACTATCCTTCTAAACAATCTCATTTTTAGAGACTTTCAGAGTTGATTAATAGATAAATTTACAAAGTTTAACTTTAATTTGTTCCATCTTTATATTAGTTCAATATAAACATGAATATATATTTTGCCTATTTTACTTGAAGTTAGTTAGTTAATTCCAAAGATCTAGATTTATGAGTTCTACTATAAAAAAAAATTTTGATAAGTTTGGGCTAATAGAATCTAATTGATTTATTTGAGATGAAAAACCCTCTGTAAAATAATCCATAATAAACCAAGAAAAAACTATAAATTCCTTTAACTAAAATTTATACTACCTTTATTTCTCTATTCCTGAAATAAAGAAACCTATTTCAGCCTAATTTCATATTAATTATCTACAATCAAAAGAGGACTGCAGATGCGAAATCATTTATAAACAAAAAGATAATGATGCTTTATTTACATTTTTTTTCATAGGCTATTGGTTGAATATCTTTTACAGTCAACATAGCATCATTTCAAATCATAGAATATCTGAAATATGAAAAAAGTTCATGATGCAAAGATACAACTCGATTTGCAATTTACAAAGAAATATTCGCTGATAAAGTAAATGACTTTGAGTTTAAGAAGTCGATTTAATTACTCCTCTTAGTGTCCTTGTCTGAAATTAATTATGGTAATTGGTTGATTTATTAGATTTAAGATTAGACTTTACTTATTAAATAAATTTCAATATATTTGTTTTAAATTAATAATTAGGTATATAAACCCAAATCTAATTATAAATTATGAATAAATGAATAAGCAAAGATCTTAAAATACATGAATATCAAACTTTGTCATTGAAATTTATTGATCGAGAACTTTAATTCTGAGTTGGGGCTAGATTAGGAAAATAAAAACAAATATTTAAGTTATTGAGAAAAAAATAGTTTAACAAAGCTAAATTTGAGAAAATTTTCCCAATCATCAGGTCTAAATATCTAAAATTAAAAAATATCTGATTGAAATAGCCTGCTTAGGATAAAGACATCGAATATCCAAATCCCTTAAAAGCTAAGCTTTACCTATAAAAATCCCTCAACTTTCTTATTAGTTTACTACTTATCTTAATCTACCTTATGAATATTGTAATAATATTACTCAACAATTAAGCTGCAAATCTGAAACACATTCTGAGATTTACTCCAAATGAAAATTATAATCCTGGCACTTAATTTCTATCGAAAAATTCAATTATTTCACAAGACTGAAATAAAATCTTCAATTGTAGATTCCACATTTTAAATTATTTTATAGAATAATATAAATATCAGACTCAAAAGCAGTATCATTAAGCAATAATTATAATCAATATGAAGAAAGATCAATGAGCTTATTTGAACTAAGTAATTGTTTCAGTAATATTTCTTCTGAACTAAGAAGGATAGGCAGGACGAAAATTAAAGAAACTAAGAATAATTCAATATCAATAGAAATAAAGCCCTATGCTGAAAAGCAATCATTAATCGAATCAATCAAATCAGAAATGGGTGAATCTAGATTTGATAATGAGATTGAAGCAGGTCCTCATGAAGAAAGTAAAAATAAAATTATCAATAAATTCTTAATAAAAATTAAATTGAAAAAGCTTACTGATGTTATAGTATATGATCAAGGCTTAATTGTTAATTTTCAAACAGATAATAAAAAAGAGATAAAAAAAATTATGACAGAACAGCTTGGTAACCTGAATTTATCTTTGATGATCTTTGGGGAGAGAAATTCTGGAAAAACTTTTGTTTTAAATGGAATCAGTGGGTTGAATATAACAGAGGCAAGCAATACTGATGAGTTATGTGCAACTGTCACAAAAATAGGGAAGAGAGTTGTTCTGTT
Organism: Stentor roeselii; assembly: GCA_006503475.1. Taxonomy (NCBI): domain Eukaryota; phylum Ciliophora; class Heterotrichea; order Heterotrichida; family Stentoridae; genus Stentor; species Stentor roeselii. Next base: position 134,030 of record RSEH01000056.1, on the reverse strand, counting down.
AATGGAATCACATACTACCATTCATTCTCCTTATTATTTATCAATAAGTGATTCAGTTATTGAAAATCAACAAAGAGTAATGAATACTTTAACTGCTTTGGGAACTGATATGCATGTGTATATTTATAGAAATAGAATAAGTGAATTTTTTCAAATATTGAGAAACCTAAATGCTTATTATGATAAACTGCAAAAAAATCATATACCTCAAAGAATCTTGATCATTCATATTTTGTCTGAAGTTTTTTTTAAAAAACAATTAGCTAATCATTACAAAAAAATTATTAGTGTACATGAATCAGATTTTGAAATTTATTCTCCACTTGGTAATGATGTTAAAGAAATAAGATATCATCGAATCTTCAGTAATTTAATTCTGATTAATAATGATCAAGAATATGGAAAAATATACAATAAATTAGTATTTAACCACATCAATCATTTAATAATTCCTAATTTAGATGTTGATCTAAATTTGAAATATAATTTCCAAAGTAATTTTACTAAAGCTCTTAGAAATAACTTCGAAACTATATCGGAAGTTGAAAATTGTTATAAAAAGCGTGAAAAAGAGAAAATTATCTTCAATGGAGATAACTTAATCATAAGAAGATATCAATACAATTATTCTATCTTATATTCAGTAGGTTCAGAAAAGTTCATTCATATTAATCGTTTTACACCCAAAGTTAAGATAGAAAAGTCAAAAGAAAAATATATTTTAAGGTTTTTAAATTCTCGATATGTTGAAGAATTATTACCTTTGAAAACTAGAGGCAATCAGTGTGAAATTGCTTTAAATACTAAAATTCCAATACTTGAAAATGAAGATGTAATTGATTTTAAATTGTACTTTTCTGCAAAAAATTCGACATACCTACTGATTATGAGGTTTTACCTACACCCAGGCAAGAAAATGAAGACTGCCTCTTCGAATTTAATCAAAAAGTTTTAGAGTAAGGTTAGATATATTTTAATAATTATATAGTTTAATTAAAGATTAAAGTGCATTGTTATTCATGTATGCAAAATAATTACTCTTATAAATCAATTTAAAATAAAACTTAATTTGAAGCCCAAAAACCTCATCTTTAGTCATCTCATAATAATCTTATCTAAATAATAATAACTTTCAAGTAAAACAAATTCTAATAAAACTTACTAATCTTAATTACTGGAATTCCAATGTATTACAAGGATTAGCCCCAGTAATAATACTTTGATGAATTTTATAAAACCAATCAAGGTTCATACAAAGTGCTCCTCCTCCTCTCCCTAACTGAGAAGTCATCCGGTTCATATCACCATAGCAAACAACACTGATCCCATCAACGATTCCCCACTTTGAATGATCTTGAGTATCCAACCAGCTATACCCAAGAATCTTCAAACTAGCAATATTCAAAACAGGATAAGGTAAATTCGGTGGACAAGTAGAAGGCATATAAGGTCTTCCCCAAGACTCAACTTTCACTCCAGCCTGAAAGAAACTAGTGACTGAGTTATCCCAAAGATAGACATTACTGTATCTTGACTTCGCAATATAGTAAAGCTGTCCCTGATTCAAAGTGATTCCAACACTAGGAGGTAGATTTGGTATGACGTTATTAATGACATTTGTGACATTTTCATTACTCAAGACAATATTCTTGTAGTAAACAATAGGCTGAATCAAAGCCATCACGCCTAAAAGGTTAAATAAATTTTGGCTTGAAAGTGAAACACACATCAAATCTTGAGCGTAAATGGTTTCTGAGTAAGAAACTGTTGTGTTGATTGAACCGTCAGATGTCATGTTTGGGAAAAGTGGGATTGAGTGGGTGAAGTAAATGGCTTCTGTTGATGTATACATGACAACTCCTTTCGCATGGGCTTGGGTTGATGATGATATTTTTGAAGTCAATGTCAAGGGCGGCTCGTCGCTGTTTAAGGATTACTTGAACATGAATGAAGAAATTGACTTGTCGTTCAATTGGGATAAGGTGTAGGATAAGGCTCCTGGGTCATTTATTAGTGACTGTTGAATATTGATTAACTGAGAGTTAGGGTCTAGGTACATGAACTCTAAACCGTTCGTTGGCGAGATTGATTCAGGGATTTTTATCATTGAAAACCAAGAAACATCATTTCCTGACATATCTTTGCAGGATAGCGAGAGAGCTAAGGGAAGAATCAGAAATTGAAACATTTTTATTATTCAACAGTTGAAAAAATGTTGAATTTGAAAGTATCATTAGGGTTAAATATCTAGATAATTTAATGATTAGATGAATTTGGGATTTATTATTGATTATATTTATCCTTTATTTGTAATCATAAGATATTAAATGATATTGTTCTATCTCAAAAGTTTAGTATAGTATACTTTGTAAATGAGTATTATAATCCTTCATATTAATGAAAGATAAGTACTAAGGTTTTGTTAGGTCATTAACTGAATAATAAATCAGCCAGAAAATAAAATTTCTAGAATATTATCTATAAGATATACAATATCACTTCTAAGATTTAGTTCGCAAATACTTTTACTGTTTTTCTGACAAAGCCTCATGGACAATTTAACGATTTTAATATCAATTAGTTGTCACTGATTCTCAAAATTCAGGATAAATCCTCAGGAGTAAAGTAGGCTTGTCAAGGATGTCTTACTTTGAGAAAGTTAAGTTTATGAAATTAGAAAAAAATAAGTCATGATAATAGAAATTTTTAACAGATCTTAAATAGGATGGAAATTGTATGATTTATCTACCAAGGTAAATTTTCAATTATTTTATGAAATTGAGTTAGAAAATATCATCAGAAACTGATTTGGTGTTAGTAAAAATAGTTTAGATTTTAAGTAATAGCTATGATATAGATTATCAACTAAAATCTTATCCTCAATAAACACCTCCCATCCAGCCATTATTAACAAAAATCCCAATAAATCAAATAAATTCTAAACTTCCAAATCCTTCTTAAAAAATTTCTGTTTCATATCTGATTTCAATTCAATCCATTATATCAAAGCTAAAATGATTCCTGTTTCACCAAAGCTTCAAAATCCAGCCGGTCCTAAACCCGTCAAGTTCTGTTTTCGAAAAAACTATGCTGTGAACAAATTCCGAGCTTTGAGCATTTCTAAGAAGTTACAAAAGGTTGCTAATCCAAATCGAAGGCGTAGAAGTCCAAACCCGATCTTAATGATCGGGTCTTGTATATTGAATAGCCACTTATCGTCAAAACTCAGTCAAATTTCTTCTCCAATAAGAACACCTCCTTTAAATTCAGGGAATTCGAGAGGAAGTTGCCTTCTTAAAACCCCAGACCCAAGAGAAAGAAACACTGAGATGATTTCTTTAAAAACATATTTCATTCCAGAAAACGAGAACCAGGTTAGGTGTAAAGTTAAGACAATACTTAAAACTATTGTTCCTTTTTAGATGAATTTTTCTTTTTTTAAACTTGCCTGGTGAAAAGTGAAACTAGTTGAGAATAAGCAGATTTCAGATGGCAAGCAATAATAAAAACATGGGAGTCACTCGGACTTACAAGTACACTGAAAAAGACTTTCGTCAAGAGTTCAGCCGAGTATTGCAAGTCCTCCACACAATGAACGCCTACGAATTATCCGACTGGAGCCAGTCAATAACAGTCCTTCACCACAAGAACTCAGAAAACTCTTCAAACCTTTACCTAGTCACCTACCCAGACCATCACATCGGTGTAATAAAATCCTCATCAAGTCTACAAATAATCCAAGGTGACCGAAACCTGAGCAAGTTAATCGACAGTACCCAAAGTTTTAAAATCCGTCAAACATACCTTCTTTCAGGTCAAATCCTTCAAATCGGTGACTTTATCTTTAAAGTCGGCATCAGCAGCATTGCGAATGAGATGAGATGTTTGATGATAGAAGTCGAGTTCATCGGAACAAAGTACACAAGTCAGGCAACTCCAAGTATAATTGAGTTCATGTCACTTTTAGACCCATTCGAGAAGTACTCAATAATAACAGTGAAATACGATGAATTTTTCAACATTAACACCCAAGAATTTTCTCAAAAGATGACAGCTGTTGACCTTTTAGTCTGTCTGAACTGTTTAGACTTTTAGTTAAGTTAATATATATAATACCTACAATGGGTACCCAGTAGCGATTACATGGTTACACATGCGACATCGATGCTGGAATTCTTGAAACTTGTCAAGATTTTCAATGTCCAGACAAGGGTCAGTCACAGAGTTCATACAACACAAGACCCTCCAAAAAGGCAAAGTGGGCAACTTGACCTTCACCATAGTTGTCGTGTCAAGTTTACACCTCTCACAAAACAACTTCTTCGGAAGTATCCCTAAAGGAGTTTCTCTCCCTTCATGAATAGTCGTGATCTGAGTCGTATAATTCTCATCAGGTTTTGTATTCATTTCTTGATAACTCGAATGATCCATTTCTTCTTGTTTTTTCAGCAAACTATCACAATTCGAGCTTTTCCGATCAGCAGTCGATGCGAAAATCGAATTTTTCGCATTTTTAGCCAAGTCCGAAATGCATTCTTCATCACTGATCTCATCAGAAGAAATAGGACTTTCATTGAACTTGTAGATGTGGTTTATGTCTTTAATTAAAACACTCGGCTGTCGTCTATGGCGAGGACTCGTTGTTGAGTCAAAGCTGAGAAATTTGAAAGGAGTGGAAGTGGGCAGATTTGAAAAAGGTGACAAGACTGAGTCGATGTTAAATGATGAGTATCGCGGAGTAGGACATTTCGGCTTGTCTTTCGAGGCTTTTGTTTGTTCTGAGCCTGTTGATGACGTTGAGTAAACCTTTGACCTGTTTCCCGCGCTGTAGGGGTTCATTTATAAATAACTGGGTATTATTCAATCGACTTGGGTAACGTGCGACATTTTCATAAGATTATTAAACAGACACCCATCTTGATGGAGGTTTGCAGAAGATGGAATAGATGATGAAGAGACTGATGAATGATAGGATCAGGACTGTTATTGTTATTGTGATTGTCACCCAACGTTTTATTGAGTACTCGTCGTTTGACTGTACTTCAGATGGCTTCGCTCGGAAGAACTGAATGGATGAGGAGGACTGGTTGAAGATGCTGTAGTATTCTCGGAATAATGGAAGACCTAGTCGCCAGAACTGGTTATTCACCTGCTCTGAATACTGGAGAAGTAAATAACATCTTTCTCCTACTTTTAAGAAGTACTTACTGGGTGGTAGGATTAGGTGTTCATTGTTTATTGAGAAGATCAGGTCTGAGTAGTCATCGAAGTTCATACAAGTACATATGTAAAAACCTTCTATTCCTTGCCTGCAATTGTGAGTGCCGATAAACACTTGAAGTAAATTTAAAACTTCTCGTTTAGGGCCGAATAAGAAGTAATAACTTGAGTCGAAATAACCAAATGACCCTGATGAAACTAAAGAGTCTCTATAGAACACTTGAGTCATTTGAAACTCCCAACAGTCTTTAGTTTGGATTAAAATTCCTTCAGTTTCCTGTGTCAACTTCATGTCAACTTCTCCTAAAAGTAGCTGACTCTCTATTTTCGTTGATTTTTCTGAAAAATCGTTATCGCTGAAGTAAAGTGAAAAAAATTCTTCTGGAATTTCTGAAGATTTGAATAAGGATTTTAAAAAACCACTGCTGGGACATAATCCTAATGCACCGTCAGGTGTGAAGGTTATGATTGAGATGCCTTGCACGTCAGTTGAGGCTAAGACGAAGGGAACTCGAAGTGAAAGACTCTCGGATATTGTTTGGATGTCTGATGATGGAATCCCGGATACGACGCCATTCATGAACTATGAAGAAAGTACGTCAAAGTTAACTTTTTTCCAGGAATCTGTTATGAAGGTAGAGGATTCGTTTGGATTGAATTTTTTTTTTGATTCGTGACAATCCTTGCAAGTGTTTTCGTCGAACCATGTGAACTGTTTTTTTATTACTTGTGAAGAGGTTGATATCGATAATGATAAATTTTGGATGGGTGAGCCGAAGCCTGTGGTGATTGTGTAGTAGTAATTTTTTGAGTTGTCTATAATTAGCTTGATGGATAAGACTCTTATACACAGAAATAACACCCAGATCATTCGAACTTATAATATTAGATTTATAATTTAGTAGCAATTGGTTATTTCAGTTGGAAGAGATATTGATTATGATTTAGGATATATTTAGATAGTTATTTGAGGAAGAGTTGTTGAGGATTATTTTCATGATTTAAAATCTTCAAAAATTTTAGTCATCTTCCAAGTAAGCCCTTAACTCAGTCTTAGCCTTATAGACTCTTTGAATTCTTAAAAAAATCAAAAAAACCTTGTCAGTTTTTTAATAAATGCAAAGTTTCCAAAAGTACAATGTTTCAGAGTTCCTCTCAGACAGGCACCCATATCTGGATGCTCCATTCACTAGTGAAATAGACCGTTCACAAGTGACACTAGCAGTATTCTTCCGTAAAATTCCAAAACTAGCAGATTGTTTGAATTTTGAAAACCTTCCTTACCATCTGAGAGCAGACGCTTTGCACACTTTAAACGAGTTAGTCTCACACCAAGAAAGCAAAGACACAATGATCCATCTAAAAGTTCTAAGTTCATGCGCAAGTCTCCTGCAATCAGAAAGTCCAAGTGTCCGTAAAGAATCCGCATTGCTAATCGGTGGTCTAGTAACATTAATGAGCGGTAGAAACCTATTAGTTGAAAGCCATGTTCCTGAAGCCATAAAACAAAAGCTAACAGACAGCGAGACCAGTGTAAGAACAGCAGTCGCTTGGACAATAAAGCGAATTCTAGTCGCCCGTGACGGTAGCGACCGAGTAGTAGAAACAGGAATGGTTCCCGAGATGGTAAAGGCCTTTATCCAGTTCTCAAAAAGCCCAAAAGAAGAAAACCGCGACTACCTAAAGGAATTATTAGAAGGTTTCGTAAGTGTGAGTCAATACGACAACGGCATTCTTCCTATTCTCGACACGAAACTGGAACAAACCGGGCTCATTCAATGTCTCATCGGGTTCTTGAACAACTCGTCTTCAGTCTCCAGGCCAGACCAGCTCCTTGAAATGACTCTCAACGTCCTGTCAAACCTCGCCTTGAACAACAAAGGAAAAGCAGAGTGTTGTAAGTTTAAAGTCATCGAAGCTGTGGGAAGGTTTTTAAAAACTAAAGCCACTAATCAACAGAAGAAAATGGCAGCAGCTACTATCATGTCCATCACTATCGCACTTGATGGAAAGTACCAAGCAGTGAGAATTGAGAAAAATGGACAGCCTTCAGTTTTAAAAAGTCTTTACAAGATTTTACAAGGCGACATTCGTGAGATTCGTGAGTTTTCTATTCAGTGCTTTCATAATGTTGGACAAATTGCAGAAGGATTTGATAAGTCAGTCGTGATTTTATCTCAAAGTATCAAGATTTTAGATGAAGTTTATAATGTTTCAAGTGTCAAGCCACTTGCTCGGTTACTTCCAAAACTCAGCAAATACGAAAATCCGCCGAAGATTGACTTGAACCATCTGGCACTTTATCAAAGATGTATCTCTGCTCTTCAGTTTCTGCTAAACAAGTACCCCAAGGCGATAGATGAAGCAATCGACACTGTCAACATCGCTCAGAAACTCGGACCTTTCCTTGACGACGAAGGAGGAGTCGTCGAAGAAACCATCAATGTCCTGTCCTTGGTTTGCAAAAAAGACGAGCACAACCGTTCAATTCTTTTATCATTCATAGAACAATACAAGACCGCAGGTCTTGTTAAGAACCTTCCAAGATACTCTTCTATTTTAAATAGTTAATTTAGAGAATCACTTATCGAAAAATTTGCCATATTCAATAAAATTCAGGCCAAAGCGACTCCTATCAAAAAACATGCTGAGAGACCCATTTCCGCCAATGCTCGGGAAAAGGCTGAAGCTGCGAAAGCGTATATTTCTAACAAGTACTTCAAACTGCGCAAGGAAGAGTCAGAGAAAAAGATGATTTGGAATGAACTGAATAGTAAAATGGGAAGTTTGAATTTGTCGGAACCTGAAAAACAGATGATTAAACAGGATATATTTAGAAAAGAAGCAATCAACATGCGCTCTATGAGGAGAAGAACTTCGGTTTTTGACTTTGAATCTATTGCTATCATTGGTAAAGGCGCTTTCGGAGAAGTTCGAGTTGTGAGGAATAAGATTACGGGTGAGATTCAGGCTATGAAGAAAATGTCGAAACAGGAGATGATTAGAAAGAATCAGATTACTCATGTGCGCTCGGAAAGAAACGTCCTAGCCTTCGCTGACAATCCCTGGATAGTCGAGTTAAAATCCTCATTTCAAGACGATTCCAGTTTATACCTAGTAATGGAGTACCTTCCAGGAGGTGACTTAATGAACATCCTAATGAAACGTGACATTCTTCCAGAAGACGAGGCCAGGTTCTACATCGCTGAGTTAGTCTTATCAGTAGAAAGTGTCCATAAAATGAGTTACATTCACCGAGACCTGAAGCCCGACAACGTCCTAATCGACCGAACAGGGCACATCAAACTTTCAGACTTCGGCCTATGCAAACAAGCAAATCTCACAGGTGACTCCTTTATTCTCAAGAAAAACAACGAAGATGAAGCAAGTGTCTCTTCAACAAAGCACTCAGAATACAAAAGAAGCCGAATTCTTGCTTTTTCCACTGTCGGGACCCCTGACTACATCGCTCCTGAGGTGTTTAACAAGCAAGGTTACAATGAAACTGCTGACTGGTGGAGTGTCGGAGTCATTTTATATGAAATGGTCGTCGGGTACCCTCCTTTCTTCGCCGATGACCCTTCTTTGACCTGCCAAAAAATCCTTCATTGGAAAAAAACTTTAAACATTCCTAGAGAAGCTGGACTTTCAAGAGAAGTCACTGATTTGATCAAAAAACTCATCTGTGATCCGAATGAACGACTTGGAAGTCGAGGGGCTCAAGAAATAAAAAATCACCCGTTTTTTAAAGGAATTAATTGGGAAAAAATTAGAGAGACTCGCGCTCCTTGGATGCCAAAGCTGCAAAATGAATTTGATACTAGCAATTTTGATAAGTTTGAAGAAAATGAACCTTTTCACCCACAGGTTAAGAGAAAACATAAGAAAGACTCGAATTTCACTGGGTATACTTTCAAGAAAAGTGAAGAAAATTATAGGAATAATTTGGTTGAAGCGCTGAAGGAACTTGATAACATCAAACTTCAGCCGCATAGAAAAGCTTCTGTTCCTTTGAGGTTTTAGTATATGATAGATATGCAGTGTTTAATTAGGATTTAGTCTTTAAATAGGCTCGATATGATTTTTGGATAAATATTACAGCGTTGCGGATGTTTAGGTAGATTGACCTGCATTGGTATTTTCTGATGTGTTTTTGGATAAGAACAACTGAGGTTAGAAGTTTTAAGGTTTCTTTTCGTTTTAAGTAGCCTTGGAAGACTTGCTGGGTTAAAGTTAGACTTTTTAAGTTTTCTTGAAGTTCTGGGGTTGTTTTTTCATTTTCACAGTTTTGTTTTTTGAGGTCTTTAATTTCTTCATTATCACTTTCCTGAAATTTTACCTTTTTTTCTTCTCCTTCTTTATCTTTTTTAATCATCTCAACAATCGGGCTTTCTTCAGGTAAAATAAACTCTTCACCTCTGATAAACTCATCAAGAGCTTCAAATTTTTCAATATTTTCTTCTTTCATCAAATCCAAACTATCCTGTTGATGCAGATCTTTTAATTTACTTTCAAACTTCAGATCTTTTTTGTTCTTTTCATTAAAATTTTTAATCTGAACAAAGTCGTAATTTTCAGTTTCAATTCCGAGTTTCATGTATTTTTTTCCTTTCATGTTCAGAGGAGCTGAAGAGGTTCTGGCTTGTGAGTCAATAAAAAATTCTGCATCATCATTTTCTCTGATTTTTTCATTTAGGCCTGATTCTTTGATTCCAGTCCTGAAGTGAATTCTGACACCTCTGGTCTTGTGCATTGGTTGAAGCCTTTCGCCTGTTAAAAACCTGACTTTATTCAAATCAGGGTCGTTTTTTAGGCTTTCTTCTTTTAAAGGAGATCTGTGACGAGTTTTCTGAGCATCGGTCTGTGGTTTGATAGGAGATCTTTTCTTGTTTATTGAGGGAAGATGTTGGTCAACTTGGTGAAACTTGCTTAGAGTTCTTTGTTGATCACGGAGGATGTTTTTTATTTCAGATTTTTCGAGTTTTTCTAAAGCTTCTAAGTAGTTCTGGTGAACCGACTGAGTCAAACTGTGAGTTTCTCCGAAATGAGCCAGGGCAAGGGTCCAGGCTGTCTTGTAACAGTCAGCTGCTTGTCTTAAATTAGACAAATATTCATATTCAACTCCTGTATTATGATATGCGATTATCAGAGTGCTCATGTAATGTTTGCTATCTTGGTTCCCCTCTTTCAAAAGCTCTAAAGCTTCACAGCTCTGCTCCAGTGCCTTCAAATGTTTCCCTAACTGCGAGTAAATAGCACAAATATTCAATAAAGTCCCAGCCAGATTAACTTTATCAACAGGTTCAACCGATTCATTTTTACATGCTTTGATCAGATACTTCAAAGCAACATTAGGTTTATTCATCCTTTTGTAAAAGCATCCAAAATTATTAAAAGTGATTCCAAAAAGTTTCGAAGTTTTCAACTTCGGTAGTCTCAACAATACCTTTTCAGCATCCTTCAAAGTCTTGATCGCGAATTGAAATTCTCCATCTTTCAAGTAGTTCATAGCTTCCCTATTGAGCTGCAAGACGAAATCATGAATTTCTTGATCCATTTCTTAATCTGATAATCCTAAAAAGAACCTATCTAAACCTTTCCAATCCAATAAGTCTTCCCATTAGGATTGTGAATTCCAGAAGTCTGCATCATAATTCCTTCTTTTTCCGTCATCACTTCCCATTCATACCAGACCCGGTCACTAGAAGCGCATCTCCAGACCCTGACGACCAAATCATGATTAATACAAAGAATAGGCTGTTTGATGGGAAAGTACATTGGAAACCAAGAGCCCATATCCTTAGAGTGACTTTCCGGTTTAATCGACATGAGCACCTTGGAATGAAGAACAGATTCAAAATACCCGACAAATCCATGAACCACAAGTTTTCCAGGACGAAATCGAAGTTCAACAAAGCGAGAGTGGTCAGTGTCAAGACTAGGATATTCAAATTCAAAGCATTTTTTCGATTCCAGAGGCATATAAGCATTGTTAGGAAAACAGACATAAGGAGTCTCAGCTGAAGCATGAGTAGTCACCGCACTGACCCAGTTCTTATGACTTGAAACAGGTGTTAAGTAGTTGATGGCCTTGCTGGGAATACTGACTCCTCCTTCCTTCAACAGTCGCGCAGCACATTCCAAGCATTCTGGTTCGAGTTCATTGTCACCAAAGCTTCCAAGTAACTCACTGACAATGATGTCAGCCTTATGCTCCGGGTTCCAAAGTCGCATGTCACTTTCAACGACTTTCACATTTTCATGAAGCCACTCGTTGCCTGCATGTCAAATACGAAGAAGATTTCTAAGAGTCACTACTGCGTTTGGGTTCTTGTCTAAAGCGTAGATTAAAGTACCTCGTTGCGCTCTTCTAGAAGCTCTTAAAGCTGCCTTCACAATTGGACCTCTTCCTGCCCCGACTACCATAATCACTGAAAAACTCGGGTTTTCTACCAGGGTGTTAAAAATCGCTTCTTCGTATAAGTTGTACTTAATCGGGTCTTTTTCAAATATCTCATAAGTAGAACTTTCCAAGTTGTGCATCAAGGGTTGCAGTGGCAACTGTGAAACATCCCAAAAGTCATAAGAAAAGTGCTGTAAAGGAGAAAGCTGCTTAAATATTACACCTGGTTGATTTTTAAACAAGTAACATAAATACCCACGAATCTGTTCCGGGTCTTTACAAGTGGGAACAAGAACATTCAGCTTCAATTTAAACATTTTCTGAACAAACATCTGCAAAGTCCTAGAAAGTGTCGGGTAAGTATCTCTCATATTCACAAAGACAGCCCTACTGAAAGTCAAGGTCTGGACCGGTTCTCCAAACCACCTATCCATAACTTCTAAATTCACTTCCTGGTCAACCACAAGACTAACTCCTAAAATAGTCGAAGGTCCACATTTGAGTCTAACATTATTCCACTTATCCCAATCCTGAATGTTAGTTTGTACAAGAATTTTTTGATAGTAAAAGCCTTTCTCCAGATATGAATTTAAAATACGAGAAAAGTTGCTGGAATCATTCTGAGGACAAGGCAAAACAATTGAATGGACTCCCAGGTGGATGCCCCAGCGCATTTCGCTGTTCATTTGGACTTCCCACTTTTTACGCACTTCAGCAACTGGGTGGTCCACATCGATGGACTCTGATAATTTGCCTTGGATGCAGTTGTTCCATTGAGATGAGGACAGGCAGGAGTCGGAACGCGTCATCGGCTCGGTTCGAGTGATTTTATTGTGCACTGAGAAGCGAGGGTGAACCAAGGGAACTCGGATAAAGTCGAATTTCTTGGTAAGGCTGTTTTCCAAGTCCGCTTTTATGTGACTGGAAACGTGAAAATCACGCCCCACGTAAAGCTGCCATGGAAACTCGCTACAAGCGAACATTTGAGTGTAAATGGAGAGATTAATTGGATTGGTTTTATGAGTTTTAGCTAATTATCGACCCATTCTACTTCTTCTGAGTTCAGAATACTGAGAACTAGGTCAGGGTTATTGAAATGAGTGTATCGTAAAATTTTAAATGGCGTCTGGTCTATTTCAAAGGAGTATTTTGTTATGTTATATGGAGATTCTTCTTCTGAGGTTTTTTGTAATTTGATGTCTTTAATATTGAATTCTTTTTCGAGCTTTGTATTGAATAATTTGCTGATTGTTACACTTTTGCCGTCTTTTGATAGTCTCATCTTGACTACCGTGTCTCTTAATAAGGAATAGGAAATTGTACAGATGAGGACGAATGGTAAAGATGAATCAAATATACAATTTATAGCGTCTGTCGATGGTCCAAATAGATACAGGGAGAATACAGGGAATAACAATCCTAGACTAAACGTGCTTGTCTTCGATTTGATTAGTTTATCCTCGCTGATTAATTCTATCCAGTCGTTTTCTATTTTGAATGAAGACCTGTTGAACTGGCCGAATCTTCTCAAACTTCGACTCATCATAGTATAAATGGAAATAGCCCCATATCAAAAAAATCGCTTTTCTAACAACCAGGTCTTTAGCAATGAACTAAATCCTTCCAGGAAAAATCACTTCTGGGACTTGCAAAGTGACTTTCCCCAGAAAAGAATGAGATGTGAAGAAAAACAATCAGATTTCAGCCAAAAACTTGAATTTAACCGATTTTCCCAGTTTTTTGAAAGATTCGAGCGATTTTTTTCAGAAGAAAATCAAGAAATTTCGAAGTTTTACTCTTATATCGACAAGATGATGAACTCTTTAGAGTCGTTTCCTTTAACTTTTCAAGAAAAATGTGAAAATTGTGAAAACCTTTCCAAACCAGACGAGAAACTCCTTCACTTCGCCCAAGCCTTAAACGAAGCCCATGAATTAAACGAGTCCCAATTGATGATCTGCGAAACTTTCGGGGTATTATCCACATCCCTATTAAAAAAGTCTCAAAATTCTCCCTCATCTTCAAAAAATCTTCATGAAACCCTTCCAAAAGTTCCAAAACCATTCAAAATAAATTTTCTCGACTTTTTCAAATCCCTTCCAAAAGTCGAGGAAAGTTGGAAACTTGTCCTGAAAGTCCAAAGACTGGAAAATTCTTTTTCGATAAAACAAGAAATTTTAAAGAATCTGTAAAATATGATTAAAACTAACGAAGTTACATTCAAGCTCCTGGAGCTGGAGTCCTTCGAGGTTGTGAGTTTCTTTGAGGTGCTCTTCTTGCTGGCGCTGGTAAAGCTTGTTGTCTTGGGGCTGGGATCGTCGGCTGGATGTCTGTTCTTCGGACTGGCTGGTTTTCCGCTCTGTAGTGGTTTGGAATGAAGTCTCCTCGTCTTCCATCGTCGATTTTACGTTCTTCGGGAATAAATCTTCCGTAATGATTACCTGAAACTGCATGCATTGAAGGACCACCCCAGTTTCCCATCCAGTCTCGGTCGAAATCGTGGACTTCTCGCTCGTTTAGGTTTTTGAATACGTCACTGGTTCTTTCGTAATCTCCCATTTTTTCTTTAACGACTTTTCGTCCTTTATCGCCGATCATTCTTTCATGTCCATATTTTTCAAGTCCTGTTTCAGTATTAGCATAAGCCTGTTTCCTTTCCCTGATCATTTCCCCTCTATCATTCCTAGCGCCCTTAGCTTCCGACCTATACTTTTCAACAACCGGTTGTCCATTCCTATCAATTTTCGTACTTTGAACGAATGTAGACGAATAATAATTTCCAGAATGTTCAGAATGATTAAATCCATTTCTCAAATTCGCCATTTCCCCAAACCCTGCAAACATTTCCTGAGCCATGTGGTTCATTCTGTTCATCATCCTTTCCATAGAAGCAAAAGGATTTTCCGACATGATAGCAGGAGCTCCAAACCCACCAAAGAAGTCATCTCGATGTCCAAAGTTAGGAGACCGATGGGCCAATTGATGATTTTCAGCAGGGTAGTTACTTCTTGATCTCTTCGAATTTTCTCGAATTGCCAGCATTTTCAAAGATTTTGTAAGATATGAGACTATTGAGTTTTTTGAGCTGGGAACTTAGATAGAAAAAATATCTTTTTGATTGAATAATTTTTGCAATCTTTATAGAAGAAAGGAGATCTTTCAATGTTTGTGGTAAAAAAGGTAGATTTTGAAAGTGGTTTGGTGAGAAGATATTTTTTCTTTTGATAACTCTGTTATCCGTATTTTCTTGAGTTGATGAAATTATCGTATCTTTTCAAGGAGTGAGGTAATGTTTGTAATGGGTGGAGAGGATTCATTTGGATTTTTTAATAAGAAGATGTGCTTTTGGGAAAGGGATGATTTTTTATTGTGTTAGTTTAAGTGCTTATTATATTTGGGTGTTGTTGAATTAATGAGATTTATTTAATTTTTAATGGTGTTTGAATCTACCAGTTGAACCTTATCTGAAGAGAGAAGTTTATTATTCAGGACTTTCTATCATAAAATATCTCATGGAATACTTTTCTCTTCATATAAATTGAAACATCTAACTAAAATGAAATAATAAAAATATCAACTAATTTACTCATTCCAGCACACTCCTTGTATCAACCAACTTCTTCGTCATCATCAACGACCCATGAGCAACAGATCCAACATTCCTATACTCATTGACACAGTCTTTACACAAATTCTGTTTCTTACTATACCCTAGCGAAACTATGACAGTCTGATAAGGACAACATTTAGAACACATCGGATTTCCACAACTCTTACAATTATACCTTCTCCTAAACAACCCGAAGCTCTTATGACATAAAAAACAATTCGGCAAGTCAACATTTTCAGGTCTTTTCGAAATCTGCAGAGCCTGTCTCCACAAAAGAAACTGATCAAGGCTGAAAGCAGTAATTTTAAACTCAACTATTTCATCATTTTCCACACAACTAACTCTTAATTCATACTTGTTCAGATTTTCTTGAAGAATTTTAAAGCTTTTATCAACAGGTGCTGATACAAGCAGAGCATTTTTACAAAAAATCTTGATTTCTGAATGATGAAGACAGACCCAAACTTCTTTAACAGGTTGTTTATCTTCTTCATAAGAAAAGCTGCTTCTCACTTCCTTTTCTTTAATGAACTGAGTGAACTTATCCGAATTGACATCATATTTGTTCATTTATTAAATAATTCTGAAAATCATTCAAAATGCTTAAGTACTGAAGATTATAAAACTGTGATTCAAAGCCAAAACATCAAAAGACTTAAATTTACTAACTAGTACCGTCCACTTTTCCTTGGATCTTCGTATCTTCGATCTGGAGATGGTGGACGGTATTGCATCTGGCCTGGCATCGCACCTGGAGGCATTCCTGGAGGAAGACCTTGCATCGGATTTCCTGGAATCAATGGAGGCATCCCTGGCATTCCTGGCATTGGCTGCATTGATTGAGCCATTCCAGGAGGTAGACCTCCAGGCATCCCCCCTGGCATCCCCCCTGGCATTCCCATTGGAGGTCCTCGGTAGAAACCGGTTGGGTACATTGGTTGCCCTGGGTACATGTAGGTCTGGGGCATGTACATGTATTGTCCTGGTCTTTGAACAAACTGTTTTGAAAGGAATTGGTTTACGTTTTGAGTAGCAGGCTGACTAACTTTAGGAGCTTCTTGCTCTACCTGCTCTACTTGCTTTCGAATAACAGAAATCAAATTATCAACTTCAGTACTGTTAGGCCCGTAGTCTTGAGACGCTGCAGACCCTTTAATACTCTCCATGGCTTGTTTCAAATTAGTCAAAATTTCTCCATAATTGGCTCCACTTGATAAAGCATTCAAAGCCTCTTGTAGAACTTTAGGAATACTTTCAGGTTTTTCTTCCTTTTCATCATCTGATGTGATTGGAGACATTTCTTCTTTTTCAGGTAAATCATCTTCTTCGTGTTCTGGAATACTTGATGGGTCAATATTTGCCACTATTTCAGGGTCCATTAAAGCTGAACTTGAAATGGCTGATTTTTTATAAAAAATGAGGCAGCCCAGTTTTTCATGATGACTAATCCAGCTAGCAACCGACTTATCAATCTTTTGGTTGATATTGATCCGTAGATTATTCAAAAAAGAAATAAACGACTCCGTAATGGCTGAAAGGTAAATAGTTAATGAATTATCTATGCGAATAACCGCCGCGCGATTTTTCTCTTTCAGATCATTCGCGAGTTCAATGAAATATTTATCAGTCGGTTCAGAAGCTTCTACCCAAGCAGTGACAATAGACCGAGTGGCAAGTCCAGATGCATTTTGTGAGATGTAGACTTCCAATTCGTTTTGTTTAGTCCGGCCATGAACCTGAAGTTTGGCAGTCAGCTTGGGTATCTTCTGAAAGAGTTCAATATTATCAACTGACATCATATTCACAGAAATCGTGTGTTTTCCGTACTCCATCGAACCAGTCCAAACTTTCAACAATGATCCAGCCAAAGCCTTATTTTTCGGAGTAGCTGAAGAAAACGGGTCATAAAGTTTCTGCTTTTTTCGATGTTTTCTTCTTTGAATGTCTGGCTTCTGAGCAAGTTCCATCAAGTTGTACTCTTTTGCTCCACCCTCACTGCCTTCGTTCAGTTCTTCTTCGTCTGAACTGAATCTGCCTTCTGGGTAGTCATCGTAACGAGACCTCCGGTTTGGAAGTTCTTCAGATTTGTCGAAGTCTGAAGTGTTGAAACCTGAACGTTCTAGTCGAATTTTGCTGAGTTCTTTCCATTCGTCGACTGGATTTTTGGATTCTACTTTGGTTTCGGGAAGACGGTATTTTTCGGAGACTAGGAAAGAGTCTTTTGGGTCTTCTTTTTTTTGGAGTTTTTTGGAATCTGAAGCTCGCTTGTCGAAGGCTTGGACTTCGTTTAAAAGACCTGTGACGGAGAAACTGCTGGATTGAACTGGCTTTGGAATTGATTTGTTTTCGCTTTTTATGGGGATTGATGGCTGCGGTATGCTTTTTATCATGTTTTTTAGATTTGAAATTTCTTTTTTTGGATGAGATTTCTCGACTTTTTCGGGTTTTTCGATTTTTTTCTTTTTTATTAGCTCTTCTTGTTTTTCTGAGGATCTTAGGAGTGATCTGTGGATGTTCACTGTAACAGTTGGACTACCATCAAAAATTCTTCTAATAACTTTTGCATTTTTCACCTCACTAGCACTCAAAAGGCTGATTTCTTCCGGTGTAATTTCGCCTTTATAAATTTTTTCTGAGAACCCACCATAATCCTGTAGACTAACAATAATAGTAGCTAAAAGTTTAACAGCTCTTTTATAATTATTCCCCTGAGAATTCCTATAAATAATCTCTTCTATTCTCGAAGCAATTTTATTAAGTTTCTGTCCATGTCGAGCCCATTGAAAAGCAGGATCCTTTGCAAGTGCAGTTTCAAGAGCCTTAGTCGAAAGTGGTCGATTTTCAAGTCCATCCACAAAATTTTCATTTGAAACAACAGGAGCCGGTTTGGTTTCAGGAGCTTTACTAAGAGAAACTCTTGTTTTATGTTCAATGACTGCATGAGTTAGGTCAAAAGGTAAATTTTCAGCTTCCGCTTCAATTCTTTGGATATCTTCTAAACTAGAGCATTCAGCGAGTTTTTTCTTGACATCCTCGCCTTTTCTAACGTAAAGTTCCAGTCGGTCAAGGTCTTCTTGCATAGAATAATCCTTCATCTGTTCACCTTCATTAAACCATCCTAGAATAATCGAGTAATTCACTTTTAAATTTACTGAAAGTTGCAGTTTTTTCTTCCAAAGTTTTATTTTCACGTCTTTTTCTTCACTTCCCATGAAAATACGCATGTTGCTCAGCTTTCCAGAAATAAAATTAAGCTGATCAAGTGTCACGTTCTCTTCATAGACGCTGTTCACTGCTTCTTCCAGGACTTGTTTCGAGTAGTTCAGTTCGTTTTGCATGTTTTCGCCGTCTTCAAGGCGAACATCTGAATTTTTATAGTCGACGAGGAACTGTTCAACTTTATTTCTATCGATTTTGTTTTTATTTGCATGTTCTTTTAAAATCCTTGCCCTGATGCTTAAAGTTGAGACTTTTTCAATAGTTTCCTTAATTTTTTGAGAGGTTTCTGGAATGACAACAGGAAGATTGAGAATTTCTTGTTGAAGTGCTTTAAAGTCAGGTAAAAATGCTTTAGTTTCAACGAGATTCTTGTATTTTTCAGTTAAATCCTTGCATTTGTCAAGAGTTGCTTTAACGTAAGATGATTCAGTGTTTAAGACAATCTTACAGGCGGAGATTTGCTTGTCAAGGACTTCTAAGACTTCGAATTGCATTTGTTTTCCTTCAGTTCCTTGACTTTCAGATGTTTTTATCTTTGCGAGTTCTTCTTCGATTTGTAGTCTGAGAAGGTTCTGCACTCGAAGTCTTTCAAGAGTTGAGTTGTCAAGATAGTCCTTATTGAGATATTCAATTGACATGAAGAAATCGTTCCAGTCTTCAAGAGAAATTTTTCCTTTATGCTGTAAAAGTCTCTGTCCACTGAAGTTCCATTCATAAGAACAGAGCTTAATGCCGTTATCTTCGAATTCTATGAAGACTTTAAAGCAGTATTCTTTTACTATCTCGTAAAATTCTTTTGCATGGTCAGTTTCGATGAAATTCGCATAAGATTCTTTGCATTTACTTAGCAAGTCTGGGTATTTCACCTTATTGAAAAAGTTTTGCTGTCTTTCGAGACTTTTTTCAAGGTCGGTTAAATCTGAATGCATGGTTTTTATTTCTTCTTCACAGTTGACACTGAGTTTTTCTGCTTTGGCAAGAAGGTCTTGTATCTGGGATCTGAATAGTTTGGGCTTTTCAGAGGTTTTTTTTAGGTAATGATGAATCTCGAAACTTTGGAGACTGAACCATTTGCGTGCTGAAGAGTAGGCAGTATACTTATAAAGCCAGTTCTCATATTCGTTAATCGTAATGTTCAGGTCGCTAAGGCAGGGCACTGAACTCGGTATATTCAGATTAATCGCTTCCTGATTCATCTCATATAACTTGTCAATTCCTGGCTTGGACTTCAAAGATTGTTCAGTCGACAAGCACCAGTCAATCCACTTGTCCCAACTCAGTACTTTCGAGTATTTTTCAGGGAAAATCACTCCAAACTCCTCAAGTTTAGACTTATTTTCCTCAATCCTGAACTTCAACAATTCCAAGTCCCCAGCAAGAGTCACACTAATATCATCAATCAATAATTTATCAAAGAAATTCAATGACTCATTGATTTTCATCAAAAGCTCTTTGAAAGCAATAAAAGTATCAGGATTTGATTTCAAAGACTCTGATCGATTTTCCAGTTCTTGAATTTGTTCCAAGGTGACTTCATCACATTGACTAAACCTTGCATATTCCATTTCCCAAAGCTTTAAAATAAGTTCTTGCAGCTTTTCCTCAGCCTGATGGTCTTTATTAGTGATTTTCTCACCTTTTGCAACAAGGCTCTTAATAACATCCCATTCACCTTTTTTCTTTTTTCCCAAGAAATCTTCACGAGTTTCTTCAATTTCCTTTAAAGTATCTCTAACAGTTTGTAGCCACTTGATCGATTTAAGCCTTTCTTCAATCCAAAACCTTTCATCAGGCAATTCAACTCTTGAACTTTTCAAGTCTTCCAGCAACTTAGTACAAGTTGCGAAAGGGTCACTTGAAGAAGTCTCTAAAGAACATTTAACTTTCGTTTTAAGTTCCCTGACATTATCAATTCTCAAATAAAGAGCTTGAATAAACTCATCATCAGCTCCAAGTTCTTTTCCCTCAGCAAGTAAATTAAAAAGTTCATCTTCCTTATGTTTTTTATGAATCACGTCTGAGATCTTTTTGTTGATATTGACTCGTCTTTCAATCACTTCGAGTTCAGGGAACTGACAAATGATGGTCTTTGCTTCTCGCACAAGAAGACTCAACTTCTGAGCGGCTGTCTTCGACGAGATGACTGAAGCTGCTGCTGCTTGCCAAGCTTCAGCTTCTTCGATTTTTCCTTTAAGTGTAGAGATGAGGTCCTTGCATTCGATATAAGGACTGATGTCGCTTTCGCCTAAGGCCAGGTGAGCACTGACTTGGTCGATGTAAGGAAGGACTGCATTTGGCGAAGGGTGGGTGATTGACTTGGTCTTTTTCACCCACTCGTTGAAATCTTCGTATTTGTTCCAAGCCGCTCGCATGTATTGGGTTTCTACTGCAAGACTTTCAGTTTCTTGAAGAATAAGCTGCAGGTCTGAAGGGTGAATCGGCTTTTCCAGTGATTTGTATTTTTTGTCCCAGTCTTCTGCTGATTTCAACTCGTCTTCAACGACACGAATTTCCATTTGCATTGAAAAAGGAAGAGATTTCGCTTTTGATAAATGAGATTTCAACTCGTCTGTTGAAAGTTTTGAACCTAGAGACTTGGTTTGGCTTTGTTTTAACTCTTCTTTCATTTGGCTGAACCAGTTTTCGCAGGTTGTTATGTTTTTTTTTAGGTCGACTATGCAGTCTAGGTCTTTTGAGAACTTTTTTAACATGTCTTCGTAGATTTTTTTTACTTGGGATAAGCTGAAAAGTTTCGAGTTATCTAAAATTTCTCTGATCTGTAAAAGACTTTGACTATTTTCAATATATTGAGAGATTTTTTCCATATTTGGCAGTAAAACGCCAGCATTTTTTACTTCAGACATAAAATTTTGCAGTCGAGAAAGTAAAGCTTCATCAGGGTTATCTTTCATTAAAGGAAGAAACTCGATTTCTCTTTTTCCAAGTCGAATAGAGCTCTCTTGTTTTTCCATTAATTCCTTCTGAAGTCCTATTTTGAAAGGAACATGACGAATCATCTCCAAGCTTTCCTTGATTTCTTCAACCCTGCTTTTTCTTTCTAAACTAAAACAAGCACGTTGCCAGACCGCGCGAGCCAGCATGAGCCAATCCTTTAACTTGAAATTAGCAAAAACGCTAGGAATATCAGAAATCACAATTTTAACATCATCTCTGTCTAACTTCGACTTAACCTTACTCCAGTTATCACAGAACCTGCACAAGTAATGTTCAATCTTCTCTCCAAGTGCCTGCGAGACATTCATACATTCTCCATGATACCAGACATCACAACAATCACAGGCAATCATGAAGTCCTGCCCATCAACATACCCTTTAGTGCAAAAGCAGTACTTTTCATGTGAAACGATATGTTCTTCACAGTAAAACCGCTTTAAAGTCACGAAGTCGATATCACTGATGACCTGTTTTTTTAGCGCACAAATATAATGACTTCGACTGTCGCAGTCTGAACACTTGACCGTTCCTAAACTTTTCGCCTGGCACAAAGAACAGGTCTGAGGCCTTTCTCGGGTCTCCTTGCCTTCCAACGCCCGAATCGTCATCGTTTCCCAGTTCGTGATCAGACCAAGAGAAATGGCGCAAGTGACGTGAGTCCAGGAAGAACCTGATTTTTTCAAAGCACCGTTCTTTGAACCACAAATTTCGCATCCTATGTCCACTGATGGACCTGAGTCTAAACATCGGTCGCAAAAAAACAACTTTTCTGAGGTACTCGGAAGACCGTAGCATGCTCTGTGAACTGGCAACAAACAGGCTTTACAGAAATGAAGAGATGTTCGCAGGTCAGACTTTAGTGATGTACTTGACTCGTTTTTCCAACACACTTGACAGGACTCCTGAGTAAATATTACAGATTTCGGAAGATCGCTTTCTGAATACAGGGGGTCAGACATTATTACTTGGGTTATCAAAAGATTGGTAAGGTATTGGTTTTGAATTTTGGATTTTGGACTTTTAGGGTTTTGCACGGTGGAAAGTTGGAGAATTGTTTAGGGAAATTTTTTCAGGGTGTTATCAGGTAAGGATAATTTGAATGTAAGGGTTTTATGAAGATGTAGTTTAAATTATAAAATTTAAGAAATTAAAGGTTATATTAAAAGTGTTCAGGAATTTTTAACCGGAAATTTGAAATCATAGAAAACTTATCTTCTTCATCAATCAAACTAAATAAAAATGGGATTATTCTGGTTTGGTGTAAGTGTCGGGTCCATGTGCAAGATAGCCTCAAACAAGATGAAAAGAAAGCACATGTATCACAGTAACTAACACCTAGGACCCTGGGAATTCCTAACCTGGTCATTCGGCATGGGAATCGCGATGGTCTACTACGACGCATTCCGAAGGCAAGTAGCTGAAAGGATCTGTGCAGGAGAAGAATACGGTCAAGAAATGCACACCCAGAAGTTATTCATGGTTCAAGACGTCTGGTTCCAAGAGCCAGCAATAAAGAAAGAAACTCATTAGTTAGTTTGTTTGAGGTTATAAATGTCTATTTGGGACTTATACCGAAAGCCTGTCAAGTACACAGGAGACAAAGTACCCGGGCTTGACGCAGTTTACTACACCGGCAACGAAGGACTTCAGGTGCCCAGCACTAACAGCTCGGAGTATGCGAGCATCATGGCGTTCTTTTACTTGTCTGGACTTGCCTCTTATCTTTATTGTACTGTCACTGGGAGAAGGGCGCAAAGACTTTACTCTACGTTAACTCTTTGTGCTGTGCCTGCTATTTGGATTTTGCATTGTAAAGGAGATGATGTCATGGTCGGAGCGCCGTATCAGTTGCCTCTGGAGTACCGCCTTGAATATTATCCTTTGACAAGAAGGGCTCTTGAAAGAGCTATTGAAGATGTTAGTCAAGGAAAGTAATAGTTTAGATGTTTATTGGATTTGATATTGATTAAATTAGGAGTTTTTTATGTTGAATAAATATGTTGGGAGAGGAAAATAAGGGATATCGACTTAGCATGAGGATTTTGATTGTTTTGATAGGATTTACTGCTGTTTTTTGTATTATGCCTAGTCGAAATCCGGTTTTAAGCAAATTGGAAGCTGAAGAACAGGAATTTTCGCTTTTTGTTAGGTATTTTAACAAAGATTATTCTGCTGATGAAGTCATGTCTCGGTTCCAGAAATTTAAAAATAACTTGGAGTATATTCATCGCCATAACTTAAGAGAATCTTCAGTGGTTCTTGGAGTTAATCAATTCGCTGATATGGATTTTTCGGAATTTTCTTCGATTTACTTGTTTAAAGAAGAGCCTGTTCTGAATGCTCCACCCTCAGACCCAATCCAAATCTCACTTGACCCAGATTCAATCGACCCTCTTCCATCCAGCGTAGACTGGGTATCACAAAATCGAGTAACAAAAGTGAAAAACCAAGGAAAATGCGGAAGCTGCTACACCTTCGCATCAACCGGTGCAATCGAGAGTGCCTGGGCAATAAACCAAAGTCTATCTTCGGACCTTCCCTTATTTTCAGAGCAGCAGCTGATGGACTGTTCAGAAAACGAAGGATGCAACGGAGGCTACGCTTGGCTGTGCTTTAAATACGTGGTCTCCAACGGTCTGAACACAGAAGCGAACTATCCTTACAAAGCAGTAGACCAGTCATGCAACAAGACCCAAGAAGAAAACAAGGACGTCTCAATAAAATCCTATCAAAACGTGACAGCCTTCAACTACCTGGCCTTA
Source organism: Stentor roeselii (assembly GCA_006503475.1). Taxonomy (NCBI): domain Eukaryota; phylum Ciliophora; class Heterotrichea; order Heterotrichida; family Stentoridae; genus Stentor; species Stentor roeselii. The sequence goes on along the minus strand of RSEH01000056.1, from coordinate 109,861 downwards.
ATGAGAGCAGTGACTATTCAGCCAGTGGCCACAAGTGTCGAGGCCAACATGGAGTGGATGTTGTATAAATCTGGAATCATGACGAATAACTGCGGAATCGCTTTGAATCACGCAGTGCTGATCACTGGATATGACACTACCGGAGTGCCGAACTGGACCATTAAAAACTCCTGGGGAACTGCCTGGGGAAATAGCGGATATATTCAACTAGGTCTTTCAGCTGGTGTCGGCGTTTGTGGAATAAACACGCGGCCAGTTTACCCCATAATTTAGAATTCTTATAATCAAAAATGTTAGAAAGACAAGGACACCTCCCTGGGTACACCGGACATATTCCGAAGAACCCGGCTTTAGAAGAAGTAGGACAAATTCCAGTCAAGTACTCACATATCCCTAATTATCAGGGGTTTATTCCTAGTGTCAAGGCGGAGAATCTCTTTGGCAGGACTTATGGAAAAATAACTGAAATGTCGGCTCTTGGGACTCATAATATCGGCAGGGATATGCCGCCTGATGATAAGTATAAAAGTATTGCTCAGGATAACTACACCTCACAGATGAGGATACCTGTCATGCCCTTCAGACCGAAGGAGTACCCGGAACCTCCTGTTGACCCCATTGAAACTGTACCTAATGATACTATTTCTAAGTTCTTTGGAATGAGAGGAAACAATGCTGGAAACTCTTACTATTCTAATGATGAACATTTGGAAGATCAGGACAGGCAGAATGACGCTGAGGTAAAACTTTCATATGAGGAAGCGAGAAGAATGGCTAGTAGCTAAGATAAGTAGATGGTTTTAATGAAATAACTCAAGGAAGAGTTATGTTTTAGATAGATTGATTGTAGTTAGAGGTTCATTATTATCAAAATTTAGGTAAGGCGATCTTAAAGGTTTAGTATAAATTTCTCATGGTTTTATCTTTGATTGTTCAGAAACTGATCTAATTATAATAAATGATTGAAGAAAATAAAGTTGGATTCAACCTGATGTACTCACTTAGGTGTGGAGTCGACTCGGACAACTTACCTCAGATTAGAAAAATATTCACTGATCACTCTTACCTGACACCTGACAGTTATTTTCACGGGGGATGCTCAACATTACATTATGCCTGTTCAAGAGGGTCATCAGAATGCGTGAATTTCTTTTTATCAGAAATCAAATCAGACGCTAATTCAAAAAATTGCCAATATGGAATGAGTCCTGCCCACATGGCAGCGATTCATGGGAAATTTTCTGTTATTTCCTTACTCAAGGCCTCTGGAGCTGACCTATTTCAAGTGGACAACGAAGGGCAGAACATCTTGCACAAAGCAGTGACATTCGGAGATTTAGACTTCCTGAAGTCACTTTTGCAAGATTTTAAGCTTCATCCTCTTCTCGTTCAAGGCGATCACAAGCATTTGCGTCCTGGTCAGTTTTTGCAAGACCTCCTAAACAAAGGAATGCACCCAAAACAACTAAGCCGTGAAAGCGAGGACGACAACCTTCGATCCTTACTTGATTTTATAATGGTGAAGACTTCAGACTACCAAAGCTGGGACCGTAAAAAGTATCTTTTTCAGCTGAGACTGCTTCTAAAGTCTTCTTTAATCTGAATAAATGGAAACTTCTTTCTTGTTCAACCCTAAGATTGAAGCTCACTCTTGCCAACCTATCAAATTGAAAGACTCGGCCAATAAAGTGACTCAGAAACTCTTTCGCTTCAAGGTCTTGGTCGAAGTTCCTTCTTTTTTTACCTGGGAAATTACCAGGACTTACAGTGAGTTCATTGAACTCAGTCAGACACTTCATAGAGACTTGAGAAAAGGGAAAGTCTTGTCTGTACCCGTCTTGCCCACTGAGATTGACTTCAAAAACTCGTCTTCTGACTCACAGCTATCAACCCTTGCGGAGTACTTGAAGGAACTATCAGAACAAAGAGATATCTGTGATAATCCAGCGTTTTGGGAATTCTTTGAAGTCAGCTTGTTGAGTTTTTCTGATAGCTCGAAAAAGAGAAAAGAAGGCTATGTTGATAAAAGGACTGGAGGAAGGGTTGGAAATGAACAAAAGTGCTTTCATTGCACTGAACACTGCAAAAGACTTCAAAAACGCTGGCTGATCGTCAGAGATAACATGGTCGGATACCTCACCAACCATCTCAAAGGTTCCCTTCACGAAGTCCTAATGTTCAAAGGTAAGTTCGAAGTATTGAAAGGTGAAAGAGACACAGGTTACAATGACGGTATTTTAATCCTGACACAAAACCGAAGATTCTGCTTCCGAGCTGGAAGCGAGTTCAAGATGGAAGAATGGTTCAACGAGATCAAATCCGCCAAAGACGAATCTGAATGGAACCAAATGAACTACCAATACGAATCCTCTTTTCCAGTCCGAATGAACAACTACGTCCGTTGTTTCGTCGACGGAATTTACTATTTCAACGAAGTCTGTGAAAGTCTCTTGCGAGCCAAACGAGAAGTATTCATAACTGACTGGTGGCTCAGTCCTGAACTTTACCTAAAGCGTCCTTCAACCCGCTTTGAAAACTCTCAAGTCTTTCAAGTCCTGGGAACAATCGCTGACAGGGGAGTAAGTGTTTTTGTCCATGTTTATAAAGAAGTCTCCTTTGCCCTGACTTTAAACTCGTTCCATACGAAGACAGTTCTTCAAAAGCGAAACCCGAATATTCGAGTCATTCGACATCCTCATCGCTCTGTATGTGGTGGAGAGTTTTTGTGGACTCATCATGAGAAAATCGTTTGTATTGACCAGGAAATCGCTTTTATTGGAGGACTTGATTTGTGCTATGGCAGGTATGATACTAGTGAGCATAAGTTGAAGGATAATCAGGAACCGTTTTGTTGGAATGGAATTGACTACTCGAATTCTAGAATCGCTGACTTTGCTGATGTCAAGATGCATTTGAAAACTTGTCTTGATAGGAATCGACAGCCTAGAATGCCTTGGCATGATATTGCTGTTAAAGCGGTTGGGAAAGTCGCATCTGATGTTGCTTTACATTTTATTGAACTTTGGAATCATGTTAATACTGATATCACAGGAAATTATAGAAAAGATAAAATTATTCTTAAACCACAACAGGTCAAAAGTGAGAATGTTAGGGAAAAAAATGATGATGATAGTGATAGGTCGTTGTTGAACCCGGGGTCTTCAATGAGTTCTCATAGTTCGAAGGATGTTTTTAGCACTTCTAGAAGAAACACTTCTTATATTTCCAGGGTCCTCACAAGCAAGCCTAAAGTAATCCGTTCAGGCAGCGAGTCAAAGCGAATCAACGTTGAAAAGCTCGACAGCCACGTTGAAGAAGAAGAGCCTTCAACCTCCGAGCGAGCGATTCACTTCGAAAACATGCCAGAGAAGATGAAAAGAATCTTCCGAAACTCTTCCTTAGGTTCTTCAGTAGATTCAGAAGACAGCATCGACATATTCAGAAAATCATTTACACAAGCGATAAGTCCATCTTTCATAAAATCAAAAGAAAGGTTAGAAGAAGAAGAAGAAAACAAACTGATGCACGACATGCAAGCCGACATAAACGAAGGAGATGAAGCGATGGCGAGAAACCTGCTCATGCCCATCTTGAAAGAAGCTGGGGATCGAGGAACTTGCGAGTGTCAGGTCGTTAGAAGCGCTGGGACCTGGTCTTTAGGACTGGAAAACCCGGAGCATTCGATTCATACGGCTTATTTAAACTTGATTGATAAGGCTGATCATTTTATTTATATTGAAAATCAGTTTTTTATTTCAAGTACTGCAGGGTCGAAAGTTAAGAATTCTATTGCTCAGGCACTTGTTGAAAGGATTAAATTCGCTGCGGAAAGGAAGGAAAAGTTTAAGGTTATTGTTGTTTTGCCTTTATTACCTGGATTCGCTGGAGCTGTTGATGACCCTTCTGCTAGTGTTTTGAGGATTCAGCTTTATTGGCTTTATTCTACTATTTTTAGAAGTGATAACTCGCTTTTTCAGCAACTTCTCGCATGTCCTAATATTGCTGACCCTTCTGAATACATAATGTTTTACGGACTTCGAACCCATGACATGTTGGACGAGCCTGCAACAGAAATCGTTTATGTCCACAGCAAACTCATGATAGTAGATGACGATATCATCCTTGTCGGCAGTGCCAACATCAACGACCGCAGTCAAGTAGGTAAGCACGACTCAGAAATCGCGATGGTAATCAACGACCACGAGAAAGTCCAAAGTATTTTAGCAGGTAAGAACAGAATGGTCTCCAAAAAAGCTTTAGAACTAAGAAAAACAATTTTTAAGGAAATTCTTGGAACAAGTGATGAAAATTTGTTGGCTGACCCTGTTTCTGATGGGTTTTTGAATTATTTGAAAAACACTGCTGCAAGAAATTCTGAGATATATAAACATGTCTTTCGTTGTGTACCTGATGATGAAGTGCAAAGATTTAGTTATTTCAGGGAATTCTCTCAGCAGGCTAGACCTGAAGATTATAACAAGTTTAAAAATGAAATTCGAGGATTTCTTGTCAACTTTCCACTCCACTTTTTGTATGATGAAGATTTGAGAATTACTATTTTTAATAAAGAGTTTTACATACCTGAAGAAAGTTTTATTTAGTTGTTATGAGAATCAGTGATTGAGAAATTAACATAATTTTGAGAATATCTGCATTAAGTTTGGAATTTCATGTCTTTATTATTCATTCAAAATCCTTGAAATACTAAATAATACTTAACATCAATGCTGAACCTTCCAAATAATCCATCTAAAACTTGAGAACCATTAAATCTCATCATAAATGTTTTATCTTCTTTTATCCATAGTCTCTGCTAATCTCTGCGAAACTCGATTATCCTCTCTAGTAAACAACGAGCTAAAGCCTCGAATATCTTCTTACCTATCAATAGGTCAAGGCCTAGACTACATGGAGTCGATATCCGAGTGTAAAAAAGAATCAAATTCAACATACGCGCTGTTCACTTGGGGAAAAGACCAGATGAACCTGATCGGCTTCGGTTTTTGTCTTCCAACCAAATGCAAAGACAGTGTCGAGTCTTACCTTTCAACCCACGCAAAAGAAGACATTTCCAAGATTTACTCAAAACAAAACGATTTGATTTTTATAGACCTTCAAGCAAAAACTTCTCTATCATCAGCAGGTTTATTCTTCGCATCAATGTTCGGAATTTTAATGATTTTCACAGTCCTTGGAACTTGTTTCTATCAAAAAGCTTTTTTCATTAATTTTAACTTTTGGGTGAACTTCAAGTCGATGTTTGTTTTCAATGAAGATGTTGAAGGATTTGAGTTCCTTGATGGAATGAGAGCCTTTTGCTGTATCTGCATAATGTTTCTTCATGACTACATTTTTAGCATGGGTGTTGTGTTGAAGAACCGAAAAGAATACTCAGATAATATCAACTCACTTTTTACCACCTGGGTCAGATCTTTTAACTTTGGCGTTGATGTATTTTTTTACATTGCTGGCTTCTTGATGGCGATTTTGACCCTTCACGAAATCCAAAGAAAAGGAAAAAACTTTAGTATCTTCAAATGCATTCTTCGAAGACTTTCCAGGTATCTGCCTATTTATCTTTTTATCATTGGAGTCGACCGATGCTTTGTTAAAGCCGCTCCAGGGAATTCAAGATCAGTTATTTCTTTTGTTTTCATGCAAAACTTGCAAGGCGGGTGGTGGAAGAACTTGTTATTCGTTCATAATATTCTCACTGAAGGTAAAACTCCTTATTTAGCATGGACGTGGTCAATAGCAGCTGATTTTCAGTTTTACATTGTTTCAGTTTTTCTTGTAGTTATTTACTCGAAAAGTAAAACTTTTTCTTATCTGGCCTCGTTTTTTTTGTGCAGTCTCAGCTCCTTGGCAAACTTTTTCATTGCTTATGAACACGACTTGAGACCTACAAATCTAAGCCAAATGGAAATGAAGCAATATGGACTCAACTATTCTGCACCTTTGCCAAGATGTGCTCCTTTTTTCATTGGAGTCGTTTTTGGACTTGTTTATACATCGAGGATAAAAGACTCAAAAGTCAGTTTGGCTTATCAGCAAAAAGACTCTTTTGGAGATAATTTTGAAAGATTTTGTTTGAAAGTTTTTAGGAATGATGGGTGGAGGAAAGGTTTATATTTGGTAGGGGCTGGGTTTATGACTTTTTCTCATGCAATTCCTGCGATTTCTGAAGTTTATGGTGCTGAAGTGTTTTCTAAAGAGGTGAGGTCACTTTACTATTGTTTTTATAAGGTGCTCTTTGGACTAGGGATCAGTTTTTATGCATTTGCGATGAGTTTAGGATATCTAACCAGCCTGAAACAAGCTCTAAGCAGTTATTTTTTCAGATTTATGGGAAGAGTTTCATTTACTTTTTACCTGATCCATCCTTTTGTATTCGCAGTTTTGAACCTAAGAGGAGAAGATCCTTATGAATGCACTAAAATCAACTGGATATTCAACTCATTAATTCTCTACATCCTATCAATGATCGTTACAATCATCCTCTTCGCCTTAGTAGAATCCCCTCTTCAAAAACAAATAAAAACCTCAATAGGCAGATAAAAATCCTAAAAAACCTCTAAACCCAATCTTCTCTTCACCATTAAAAAAACTCTAAATTTTCCAAAATCCAACTTCCTTCAAATCATGTGAAAAGCCCTTTAAAACTCAACAATATCCAATAAAAATGTTAGCCCTGCGTCGACTGAGCTTTCTGCGAAACTTCAGCACAAAGAACCTTGACTACTACATGAAACTCGACCAGCTCTCGCCTTCAAACTTCTTAATAAACCGTCACATCGGTCCAAGTAGTGCAGAACGTGCAAAGATGTTGCAAGAGATCGGAGTAAGTTCATTAGACGAGTTGATTCGCAAGACTCTTCCAGAGAACCTTCCAAGAAACACGCTTCCTGAATGGCCGATAAAGACAGAAGAGCAGATAATCCAAGAGTTGCAAGTCCTCGCGAATGAGAACCAACAGGCGCGGAACTTCTTAGGAGGAGGGTACTACGGAACTCACACTCCTTTGGTGATTTTAAGAAATGTTATGCAAAATCCTGCATGGTACACGTCTTACACTCCCTATCAAGCTGAAATTTCTCAGGGAAGACTGGAAAGTCTTCTTATTTACCAGACGATGATCAGTGACTTGACTGGTCTTACAGTGGCTAATGCGTCTTTACTTGATGAAGCCACTGCAGGGGCTGAAGCCATGACCATGGCTTTTATAATCGCGAATAAGAAAAAGTCGCTATTTGTTGTATCTGACAAGGTCTTTCCTCAGACAATTGCAGTGGTTCAGACTCGAGCAGAGCCTTTAGGAATTCAAGTCCTGGTCACTGATATCAACAAATACGACTTTTCAAACAACGACCTCTTCGGAGTCCTGCTTCAGTCACCTGACAGATTCGGTGAAATCCGAGATTTTTCTGAGATCTCCGCGAAAGCCAAAGCGAAAGAAGCCAGTGTGATAATCGGAAGCGATCTTCTAGCTCTTTGCTTGATGAAGAGTCCAGGAGAGATGGGTGCAGACATTTCTTACGGCAACTCTCAAAGATTTGGAGTCCCGATGGGCTACGGAGGACCTCATGCGGCTTTTTTCAGCTCGAAAGAAGAGCACATCAGGAAAATGCCAGGAAGGATCATCGGGGTCAGCAAGGACCGAAACGGTTCAGTGGCCTTCAGGATGACGATGCAAACACGTGAACAGCACATCAGAAGAGAAAAAGCGACCAGTAATATTTGTACTGCTCAGGCACTTTTAGCAAATATGGCAGGATTGTACTCAGTTTATCATGGACCTGATGGACTTTCTAATATCGCCAATCGAGTACATACCTTGGCAAGGCTGGCGAAGGAAAACTTGGAAAAGTTAGGATATACTGTTGGACCTGATAGGTTTTTTGATACTATTCATGTTAAACAAGTTGATTCTCCAGCTTTGATTGCCTTGGCAGGGGAAAGAGGAGTCAACTTTCGCCAACAGGATAGTTCTTCGTTGACTATCTCTTTTGATGAGGTGCATACTGAGGAAGACTTGAAATCTTTGTTGTCGGTTTTTTCGGAGTTCGTGAAAAAACAAGAAAATTTTGAATTTTCGAATCGTCCTGAATTCTTCGCGGATTTTAAACGTTCGACGGAGATTTTAAAGCATTCGGTTTATAATAAAATTCACTCTGAGTCTCAGATGTTAAGATACTTGTATAGATTGCAACGGAAGGATATTAGTTTGGCTAATTCCATGATTCCTTTGGGCTCTTGCACTATGAAACTTAATGCGACTTGTGAAATGATTCCTGTCACGTTTTCAGGATTTGGAAGTATTCATCCTCATGCTCCCGCTAGTCAAGTTTCAGGGTATTCAAAGCTTATAAATGGATTAAGGTATAAGCTTAAGGCGATCACTGGGTTTGATGAAATATCGTTTCAGCCGAATAGTGGTGCACAAGGGGAATATGCTGGATTGATTTCGATTAGGAATTATTTCAAGCATCATTCTCAGTTGCATCGAAATGTTTGTCTCATTCCTACTTCTGCTCATGGAACCAACCCTGCTACTGCATCGATGGCGGGTATGACTGTTGTTCCTGTCATTTGTGATAAGATGGGCAATATTTCTGCAGATGATTTGAAGCAGAAGGCTGAAAAACATAAAGCTGAACTTGCTGCACTCATGGTCACCTATCCTTCCACTCATGGAGTTTTTGAAAGTGGAATTAAGGAAGTCATTGATGTTGTTCATCATTTTGGAGGACAGGTTTATATGGATGGAGCGAATATGAATGCTCAGGTCGGACTTACCTCTCCTGGACATATTGGAGCTGACGTATGTCATTTGAATCTACATAAAACTTTTGCGATTCCTCATGGAGGAGGAGGACCTGGAATGGGACCTATTGGGGTTAAGGCCCATCTGGCGCCATTCCTCCCAAGAGACGTCGTAACAGGATTCGGCGGTTCAGGTGGTCAAGTTTCATCAAGTCACTTCGCCTCAGCCTCTATCCTGCCAATATCCTGGGCATACATAGAAGCTCTTGGCAGTGTAGGTCTGGCCGAGAGTTCCAAGCACGCGATTCTAAACGCAAACTACGTAAGAAAACGTTTAGAAAAGTACTTCAACGTAGTATACGTGGGACATCAAGGCCAAGTAGCTCACGAGCTGTTGATCGACCTGAGGTCCTTCAAGCAGTCCTCAGAAGTGACAGAAGAAGACGTTGCAAAGCGTTTGATGGACTTCGGCTTCCACGCTCCAACAATGTCCTTCCCAATTCCAGGAACACTGATGATCGAACCTACTGAAAGCGAGGACAAAGGCGAGTTAGACCGTCTCTGTGAAGCTCTCATCAAGATCAGAGAAGAGATTCATGAAATCGAGTCAGGAGCAGCCGACCGAAAAGTCAACGTCTTGAAACTCGCTCCTCACTCCCTTGACGACATCGCTCTACTCAACTGGGACCGTCCTTACTCTCGAGAAAAAGCCGCTTTTCCCCTGCCTTGGATTAAAATCCGAGGCAAGTTCTGGCCAACGATTTCTAGAATAGACAACGCTTGGGGAGACAAGCACCCTAACACCCTACTTCCCGAGTTAGACTTCCACCTTTAGTTAATAAATAACCTGCATTGATGAAATTCCTCCTATTCCAAAAACTCAAGTTAAACCAATCTCCATCAAATTATCCTCCAGTCCTAATCTTTTCCCTTTACAAGTCAAACTGCTTTCTTAGATAAATGGTAATAATAAGTAAATAACTGATGAGAAGAGGCAAGGCAAAAATCACAAAACGCGCGACCATCGCCAGAACCAGAATGTTTGACGAGTCAAAAAACGAGGACCAAAAACTGCAAGACGATGACTTTTTAGACGCGAACCAGAACCTTGCCAAGCAAGACGGCGAGCCGAAGCTAAGCGAGGATGACCTGAAGGCGGACATCGAGCGCGAGTTGACAGTGTTGAACCCTCAGAACGCTCAGAACTACACTTATTACTCGCATAAAGACCGCGTGTTTAAGCGGGAAGACCAGCTGGACAACATGGTGGTTCACCTGTCGCTTGATGGAAGTTTGTTGTACCTTGACAGCGACGCAGCTCATGAGCAGAAAGAATACACTGACTTCAAAAAACGAGAAGCTGAAAGACTTCTTGATAATAGTTCTGGTGGAGATGAATGGCCCACTAAACTTGATAAACTCACTCAACTTAGAAGTCTTCGAAATCAGTTTAATTACGCTGAAAGAACCTCACAAACTATGAGTCATCCTATTAAAGAAGCTGGAATTTCTACGGAACCTCCACCGACTTGGAATTTTACGGGAAATGTCACGCAATGGGATATTTATGATAATTATATGGCTGAAATCCTTGCGAAAAGGGCACAGGAAAAGGAGGAAAAAGCTAAGGATCAGAAAAAAGGGAAAAAAAAAACCGGGAAAAAATCTTCGGGTGCTTGGGAAGATGTGCTTTATTCAACTGAGTTGTCTTATGCTTTGAAAATCATGGAAAGGATGGTGAATCATAATGACCTTCAACAGTATTATACTACTTTTAAAGAAGTTGATGTTTACTCTGACCAGATACGCGCTGGTGACGGGTCTTTAAATGAACTTTGGAATTTTGCAAGTGAAAAAAGCAAGAAAAAGGAAGTCACTGCAATGGCATGGAACCCGAAGTACCATGATTTGTTTGCTGTCGGGTACGGGTCATACACTTTTTTGAAGCCGATGGGAGGTCTCATCTGTTGTTACTCCTTGAAAAACACTCGATACCCTGAGTACTTTTTCACCACGCAAACAGGAGTGATGTGCCTCGACTGGCACCCTCAGCATCCAGCTCTTCTGGCAGTGGGTCTCTACGACGGAACAGTAATGGTCTTTGACGTGCGTGCGAAGCACAAGAAGCCAATTTACCAGAGCACAGTTCGAACCAACAAGCACACTGACCCCGTGTGGCAGGTTAAATGGCAAGACGAGGACCCTTTAAAAAACCTCAGTTTTTTCAGTATCTCCAGCGACGGTCGAGTGACGAACTGGGTGCTAATGAAGAACAAGTTGGAGCCTGAAGAAGTCATAAAGCTAAAACTCGTCACAGGTCAAAAGGACGGCGAAGAAGATGAGACCGCCTTAAGTGGCCTTGCTGGAGGCACCTGCTTTGATTTCAACCCTTTTCATCCTCATCTCTTCCTGGTCGGTACTGAAGAAGGCCGAATCCACCTATGCAACAAGAGCTACAGTGGGCAGTACCTGGAGACTTACTCAGGGCATTTCATGGCGGTTTATGCAGTTAAGTGGAATAAGTACAACGCGAAGATTTTTATCAGCTGCTCAGCGGATTGGACTGTGAAGCTCTGGGAACACACGACCAAGGCCCCTTTGAATACTTTTGACTTGGGTGTTGCTGTTGGAGATATTTCCTGGGCACCTTACTCGTCTTCTATTTTTGCTGCAGTCACTTCTGACTGCAAGTGCATGATTTATGATATCGCCACTGAGAAGTCAGGAGCCATTTGTGATAAGAAGATTCCGAATAGCAAACTGAACCATATTTGCTTCAATCCTTCTTTGCCTATCATCATCATTGGAAATGACCGTGGATCTGTCAAGTGCTACAAACTTTCACCGAATTTGAGGAAAACTGAAAAGTTGACTGATGAAGAAGCCGCTGCTGGAGAAACGATCTTTAAGAAGGAGTCGAAGAAACTTGAAGCTATCATCAACGCTATTGATAGAACGGTTTATTAAGTAGTTATTATAAATCATGTGGAAACCATCTTGCAAAAGTATTGCTGAACTTGATGCTTTGACTGAGCATTCGATTCATCAGAAGAAACTTATGAAGATTAAACCTAGGGTTGACAATAAACCACCAAAGGAATTGAAGCATATTCACATGAATGCGAAGAAAGAACTCAATACTTTAAAAACGCAGGCTGATATCCAGTTTAAAAATCAGCTTCTACTTAAAAAACTCAGGAAAATTGAAGAAAATTCAAGTCATAGAGCGACAGATTCTCATAAAATCGCTGGAAACTTCTTCAGTCGACTTAGACTGGAAGAGTTGGAAAGAATTGGAGGTGAAAACCAGAAGATTTTGAATAGGATACAAAGTGCTAAAAGTTATTATCCTTTGGAAAAGCATCAGTCAGATTTCATGATTAGTCAGTATCTTAGATCCAAACTTTCTGAAAACGCCGGAAGGATTCCAAAGACTACCTCTTATAATGCCATTGATTTTCATGATTTAAATGAGATTAACAAGTCGATTAAGTCTTCGAGGCCGAATACTGCTGCTTTTTCTGGAAAGAGTCAGACTACCAGGCCTATTAGCGCTAAACAGGTTAATTTTAATTTATGAGAAGTGAATGGTTTTACTTGAAGGTTGAAAGATTTGAGGGATTTTTAAGGTTTTGTTAGATTTTTTTTGGTTTTGATTGATTTTATGGTTATTAGATTTTTGGAGTTTATATCGAATTTTCATTCTTTTAATTAGACTTAAAGATTTCAATAAAGTTTTGTTGTTTTAAGATTTTTTAAACTTTATATCGAATTTCTATTTCGAATAAGTTTATAGATACTTTATGGAAGGGTTGCGTATCTACTAATATCAGAGTTGAGAGATTTGAAAAAACTTTGTAAAAGAGGTATTTTTTTTCTTGAACCTTCGGAATGTTTATTCTTGTAATTGAAGGTAAAGAATCTTCATATTAACTTCTTAATATTTTTCATTCTGTTGATTTACGTTTGAAGGCTTTGGAATACTTTTGCAATTTAGTTAATTATCGGCAGCTAATAAATGGCTTGGGGAGTGTCAACTGAATGGGATGATATTCATAGAAGATTGGGAAACTTGCCTGAAAAGCCAAAAGAGCCAACACAAGAAGAAATAATGAGCGAGCTAATCGAAGTAGTCGAACAATCCGACCCTTTCAAATACCTGAGCTCAGAACAACTGGAAGAAGTAAAAGACGACATAGACGAAGACATCTACCAGAAGTACCGTAAACAACGTTTAAAAGAGCTTCAAGAGGCAGCAAAGCGTCCAAAATACGCTCAAGTGATCGAAATATCAAAGACCCAGTTCATCTCAGAAGTCTCAGAAGCCCCAAAAGAAGTCTTCGTGATAGTCCATCTATATCAAGACTACATCGTTCATTGTAAGTTAATCGACGAGGCCTTTTCAGTCTTATGCCAGAAATTTTTCAATCATAAATTCGTCAAGATTCAAGCAACTCGATGCATTGAAAACTTCAGAGACTCTGACACTCCTGCCGTTCTTGTTTATTTGAATGGAGAGGTTAAACATCAGCTGCTTGGATGTGCTGCTTTGTTTGGAGGCAATCAAATTTCACCTGATTCAATTGAGTGGGTTTTGGCTGAACTTAAGGTTTGGAATACGGATTTGGAAGAGTCTCCTTTGAAAAGAGCTAAGACTGTGAAAAAGGTTTATGCAAGGAGGAACGAAGATGAGAGTGATTCGGATGATGATAGGGAGTATATGTCGAACCAGATCAGGAAGTATAAATTTTAATGAGGTTTTAGAAGATTGGGTTTTTTATTATTTGAAATTTTCGCAGGAATGATTTGGTTTGATGTTTAATTAAGCAACCCGCATAAATGAATTTTTATCTATTTTATATCAAACAATCTCTTAGTCTTAGTCTGCTGATTTCGAGTATACTTGTTAAACTCTCTTACTTTATCCCCAACAAGACACTTGATAAGATGATACAATCCAACCCCTTCCGCTTCTCCAGGAGAGTTTTTATAGTTTTCAGTGGTTCTCTTAATTTCATTTTCAGTCATTTCTCTGACAGATTCATGAATTTTATTAAACCTTTCTCTCATTCCTCCAATTTCACTATAACAAGAGCTATTTTTTTCATATTCCCTCGTTTGCAGTTCATCTCTTCTGACTTCCAAAGGACTACTCATGACAGAACGGCTAAGATCTCTAAGTCTGCTTTTAACAGACTGAAATAATTCTCGACTACTCGAGACCGAAGTGTTTGTCCTGCGACTTTTGACTTCCCTTCTCATAATTTCAATTTTTTCAGTAAGGTTCTCAAGTTCCAAGTCCTTTTCAGAGAGCTTAAGAATAAAAATGATGTTATCTTCATCAAGGAACTTAGGAAAAGTTGAGACCGGGACAAAGCTTTCATGAGCCCATAAAGCTTTAACAATCCACTTAAGACCTTCATTTCTCAGATCTTTTCCTTCCTTTAAAATTCTGAAGTAAAGATTTGAAATGTTTTCTTTCAGGTCTTTCAATTGTTTTTTAAGTTTTTGTCTTTCGAAGTCGCAAAATTCGAGTTTTCTCTCATCGTTGTAAAGAGTTGATTTCAGTTCTTCGATGTCTTCTTGGAACTTTTTGTGAAGGTCTCTTTTGTTTTTTCTCATTTTTTCTTTAAATAAGATGATTTTTCCTTCTTCAGAACCTCCTTCATTGACGCGGGTCATTGCGAGATACTCGATAGTTTCAAAGTGATTCAGTTGTTTAAGCTGATCTTCATGTGTTTTGAGGCGAATTCTTAAGTTTTCCTTCCTTTTTTCTATCATTTCCTCGAGTTGTCTCATGGAAATTTTGTAGATATCAAGTTCTGAGTTAATTCGCGTTATGTTATTTTTTATCTCGTTTTCAGCTTCGATATTATTTTGGAAAATCTTTAAAAACTGCTCTTCATTCTTTTTTTTCTTGAACCGCTCAGAAGCGACGATGCTGACAACTTGGTTATAAAAAGTGTAGTTTAAAGGTTTTTTAGTTGGAGCAATAGTCACAGAATGAGAAGAACTTCTAATCTTCGACTTATTTTCGTTATTTTGGTTAATTTTCGTTAGTTGCCTTTTAAACGTGTACTTTCGAAGCAAGGGCGAAACAGGCGAAGAAGACCTTTTCCACTGAGACAAGTTTTTCACAGCTTCTTCTTCACTATCAACTCTTTTTTCCGCTAAAATCCTTTCCTTAATGATTTTTTTCTGATGAAAATGTTCTTTAAGCTGAGAAATTTCAACAACAATTGAATTTTTCCACTTTTCCACGAAATTTTCTTCATTTTCCAAAAAAAATCCAGGAGGTCTGACGAAAACTTCATTGCTAGTCAAGACCACGGGCTTCAATTTAACTCCTTTCATAATATAACATGTCTTACGCGAAGCCGACCACGTCAACTCAGTTATACGAGTTCACAAATCGAGAACAAGACCTGATCCGTCAAGCATTTAACAGTAAAAACTTTACTTTCATATCAAAACTTCCAACTTCCATCTCCCCGACAAGAGTTTCTGAAAATTACAAACTGGCAAGTATCGACAACGTAAGCAGAAGATTCAGCAGCGTGCCTAAGAAAACCAGCGACTTTCAATGGATCCCCGACGCTTATGACCTCTCGAAGAAGAAAAGAAATCAAGACGTGAGTGTTGCAAAAGAAAAGCAGCAACGAATCAGTCCTAGTAACTTTAAAAACCCTGGAAATGGGAAAAGACTGAAATATGAAGACTTAGACGGCAAGTTTTTCACTTATCATGAAGACGGCTTTACTAATGCAGAACAACAGTCCAACCGTATCAAGTGGCTCAAGCAGTTAAAGTTCGTGAATAAAGAATTTAAAAGTCCAGTGAAAAACGATTACTACATCTCAAGAATCAAGTCAAAAGAAATCCTTTCATCTCTTATCGCGACTATTTCTGCAGATTGGCCAGAATGTAAATTTTCTGCAAATTTCTCAGATTTCGGATTGATCGAGGTGAAATTTCAAGCAGAGGATAACTTGAACAAGAAGTCACTGCATAGTTACATGAACATGCTTCATAATCGCCAAGAGTTCCTGCTACGCAAAGACTTAAGTCAATGGGGAGTTGAGTACTTTTCAGTAATTTGCTATTCTTTCCTTCCACCCTGGGTGCATGTGCGAAGTGAGGTCTATTCAAGTCTTTTCCCTCACACTTCCAGTGTTTCTTCATCTCGAACTGGAAAAAACGTTCCTGGTTCTCAGAGGTCGACTCTATTTAACCCGTTACTAAGTTAACTACTAGCCACTGCATCTGGGAACCTTCTTGCTTGCTCTTCTAAGATGCTTTCTTTCACACCGTCGCCCTTTGGTAGGGTCACTGTTGGCTTCTTTCCTTTACCGATCACGAATGCGTAGGTTTGACGAGTGGCGAAGGTGTGACCGTGAGAGTCTCTCACGTGAACAATGTCGAAACCACCGTCGTGTCTTTCTGTGTGGCTTATCACTCCTACTCTTCCTGTGTTCTTTCCTCCTGTCATCATTACCAGGTTACCTGGCTCGAAACTTAAGAAGTCGGAGATTTCGTTTTTTGTTAAGTCGAGTTTTATTGAATCGTTTACTCTGATATCAGGATGAGGATATCGAATAGTCCTTCCATCATGTGTGACAATATAAGGCACATGATTAGGAGCCACTAAGCGACTTTTGACCTTACAAAGTTTAAACTTAGCTTCATCACCATCAATAGGGTGAAGAACAAACCGTCCTTTCGCATCATACAACAGTCTAAAATGTTCATTCGTTGTCGTCACACTGATAACATCCTGAAATCCAGCAGGGTAGTTAATATCAGTTCTTGGTTTGCCATCAACTCTAATATGTCCTCCTTTTTCCATCATAATAAGTCTTGCCTCTCTAGCAGTAAGAGCGTACTTCAATCTGTTCCTAAGACAAATGACCAAAGGAATGCATTCTCTCCGTTTGTGTGGACCAGTGGAAGGTCTCGGCGCCCAGGTGCCTCCCATTTTTCCCAACATCCAGTGATGAGGAGCATTGACTCTCTTCAAATGTTTCTTAGGACCTCTAGCCATGTTTATTAAATGGACGAAATTATTTCCCCTTCTCATCAAGCGACTCTCTTCAAAGCCCTTGAAAACTGAACAACTATCAAAACCTCAGTCATTCCTCATTCCACTAAAAGTAATCAAAACATCTCAAAAAAAGAAACCTTTCACTGAACATCCAACCAATCAATCTTAATATAAATGGAGCTGTTTGTGCCTAAGGTGCAAGAATTACTTCACCGAGAGATAAGAGGAGTGGGTTATCATCAAGTCAGTGATGAAGAAACTGCTGGCTTCTCAAACATTATCAGCCATACCTTGCAAGGCGACCCTGACCTGGCATCCTTGCTGCCGATCAACCCGAACTCGCATGAGTTGTTCGATAAAGTCAGCAACGGGGTCATTCTTTGCAAACTCATCAACGCAGCGCAGCCAGGAACGATTTTTGAGAAAGCGATCAACAACAAGGCCAACATGAACATTTTTCAGATAAAGGAAAACCTCAACATGGCGATCAACGCTGCCAAAGCCATCGGATGCGTTGTTGTCTCCATCTTCCCTGAGTCTATCATTGAAAAAAAAGACTACCTGGTCCTTGGCCTCGTTTGGCAAATCGTTAGAATTTTGATGACTGCTAAAATCAACTTGAAGCATCATCCGGAACTTATTAAACTTGTGGAACCTGGAGAAGAATTAAGTGACTTGCTTAAGTTGCACCCTGAGATGATATTGTTGAGATGGTTTAATTATCATTTGAAGAACTCTGGAAGTGCTAGAAGAGTCTCGAACTTTGATAATGATTTGAAGGATTCTGAATGTTATACTTTGCTTTTGCATCAGATTGAACCGCAGCTATGTGATTTGAGTGCTCTTGCTCAAAGTGATCATATTGGAAGAGCGGAGCAAGTCATTGCGAATGCTAGAAGAATGGGAGTTGAGGCTTTTATTAGTCCTTCAAGTATTGTCAATGGAAATACCAAGCTTAATTTGATTTTTATTGCTGAGATCTTTAATCATAACCCAGGCCTTCATGCAACTGAACAGGAAATGATTGAAGCCGCTGGGCTTATTAATGACGATGTCGAAGGAACTAGAGAAGAAAGAGCTTTTAGGATGTGGATCAATTCTCTCAATATTGATGGAGTTTTCATTAATAACTTGTATGAGGATGTCAAGGATGGACTTGTTATACTTAAAGTTATTGATAAGATTGAACCTGGAACTGTTAACTTTAAACGTGTTGAGCTTAAAACTGGACATCGACTCAAAAAATTAGCGAATTGCAGTCTTGTTGTTGAATATGGAAGGACATTGGGGTTCACTTTGGTTGGGATTGGAAATATGGATATTGTTGATGGAAGGAAAAAACTTATACTTGGATATGTCTGGCAGTTGGTTAGATATGCGACTTTGAAACTTGTGGGGTCTCAGACTGAAGAAGCTTTAATGAAATGGGCTAATGGTAGAGTAACCACCCATGCAAACAACTTCCGAGACAAGTCAATAAGTTCCGGTATATTCTTACTTCAGCTATTCGGTTCAATCGAGCCTAGAATGGTGAACCACGAGCTAATAACTCCAGGAACCGACGCGGAAGGTAAAGAAGGAAACGCTAAATACGTCTTATCCCTAGCTCGTAAACTCGGTGCAAGTGTATTTTGCGTATGGGAAGACATCGTGGAGGTGAATTCCAAGATGATCATGACATTAGTGGCAACCGCCTTCCATGTCGCTAATAACTATCGTAGTTCTTAGTCTATAAATGGCTCAATTAAAAGATCTGATAACCAAAGTCTTTACATTCGCCTACCTGGCCAAAGACCCGACAATAGTCTTCGCAATGGACAACGACCTCTGGGTACCCGTCCGCTTTTTGGCCCAATTGGAAGAGTTCAAGATTTTAAAGGCGGGAATCGAAGATATCGTCCAAAGCGCACTTGAACTCGGCTTCGAATACAACGCGGGGCTTAAAGTTCTGAGAAAAAAATTTTCATTGCCCAGGACTCAGGTCGTTGTTGGAGGCTTTAGCGATGTTGAAGAAATTAAAGTGGCGTTAGAGAAATTTGACTTTATCAGTATTCAGAATGTTCAGGGAAAGGATGAACTTTTGATTAACTGCTTTTGTGAAGAACATGCCGTTGAAATCGCGTTGTTTTTAAGGGCTTTTGGGAAAAATGCGGTTATTGAAGCGGTTGATACTTATTTGATGCTCGTCAGTCGTGCTATTCAGTTTGTGAAAGGATTTCAGGTTATTCCTTTCTTTTTTGAACCTGTTAGGAAGGAGTATTCTGTTCAGGAAGTCAAAGAAGCGTATTTTGCACATGTCCCTGTCATGCCTAAGGAAATGCAGAAGTGTCAGGTCCCGGTTGTTGTGAAACGTCCTGTTAAGTTTGTGAATTTTAATGATTAGATGATTAATTTCGATGGATTTCAGAGGTTTTGATAGTTTTAGGAATTTATTGTGCAAGGAAGTGGTAAAATAGGTTTTTTGGAATGATAGAAACTGGGAATTTTTTGGTTTAGATTGAAGGAGACTGTGATTGGGAATGATTTTATAGGAGTTATTGATTATCGGGGATTGAATGACTTGGAGAAGATTTGGAATAGGTTTAATTGGATGGAATATTTAAATATTGATTTAGAGAGAATAGTTAGAGAATGATATTGCTTACTCTTCTTATTAACTTGATTATGAATTTAAATTGAAAGTGTTTAAAGTTATTCTACTATTTAAAAGTTTAATTCATCTAAAACTCAAAGCAGAAAGCTAAATAATTAAAGTTACAAAAGCAATCTCTTAGCATACTCAAATAAAAATCCTACTATTTTCTTAATTACTATCTTTCTTCATCAATTATTCAAATCTTTCTTCTCAACAATTTTAAAACCCTCCAAAAATTTCTCGTCTTCAGTTATTTTTGAAATATCGACACAAAATGCTTTTAATCACTAAATCAAAGATCGATAATCCTGAATCTACCAATATCAAAGCTGAATATCGAACCAAAAATCTCGAATCCTCCTCTTCAAATCGATCAACTGTCTTAAATTAATATGGATTTATCCGACTCTCTTCGATCAACTTTAGAAAAAACTCGAAACCTAGCAGAAGCCTTAGAATTTGTCGGTTACACAATAAGACCTCGTCGAATGTCTCAGCAAGGCGGGCGTCGTTTGCTAAACATAAACCGTGAAATAAAAAACTTTTCTAATTCAGATAAAACCTCTTTAAAGCCCACTTCTCAGAAGTCAAAAGAAAAAACAACAGGAAAAGGTTCTCTTCCAACTTTGCAAGTTAAACAAGAGTCGCTGAACGAAATCGTTAACGACTCTCCAGGTTACTTAATAAAAAAGAAATTAACCACTTCTATCAAAGAAATAAACGAAAGGGTTAAACTCAGCAGAGCCGGGAAGAGAACAATTGGAAGCTTCATGGGTCAAGATGCAGGATCCCCTTCGATTGTCACGAATCTTAAAAATTTATCGTCTTCTTGGCAGGGAAACCCCAGACATTGCAGGTATTTTCATGTTAATTTCGATCAAATTGATGAAAAACCTCAACCTTATGTGCCTCTTAATACTGGAAAAATTGAGGATCCGCTGAAATTACCGACTTTTAATGAATTTTTAAAGGCAAAAGGAGCTGAATATGTTGTTCGGAAGGGAAATGATGAACTTTTGTTTAGGATTCAGAAGGCTACTGAAAAAATTTCGAAGTTAAAGGAAACCCTTGAACTTCGATTCTTGACTTTTACAGGAATGGATGAGAAAAAAAAGAGGATTAAACCTCGGATTGGAAGTATTGGGCAGAAAGTAGAAAATGTTGAAGTTAACTTGAAAAAAACTCATGATTTGAAAAAGGAATTAAATCAGTATTTTGAAATTCCTTCAGTTTATACTTCGAAAAAAATTAAACCACTCATTAATACACCTCATTCTAATTCAACAAGTCTTTCAATCGAAGCCGAAGAAGGTCTCGAAGAATCCCTTCGTGATTTCTACCGAATCAAAGCCCTCGAAAACAAAAAACTTTCAGACATTCTCGAAAAGCTTTCAAAAGACCGTCCAAATTCAATCCGAGAAAAAGTGAGTCTAATCCAAGAAGACAAAGAAAGATATAAAAATAAAAACCATTCAATTGAAAAATTCAATGAATTCCGTGAAAAGGTAGAAGAAAAAAAACGAAGCCGTCAACATCTAAACCTAACTCAAGCCCTAGCTTACCTCGAAGTGTTAGAATCTTTTAAAAAGCAGAAACACGAGCCAAGCGAGGCAGAACTCTTAATCTTAGAGCTTTGGCGAAGAATAATGGAAAGCGGTTGGGTAATATCAAGTAAGGAAGCAGGTCTAATAACCAACGTTTTAACTGAAGACGAAGCAAGCCAAAAGGCAGTAAAAGACCTAATAAGCCGTTTATTCCTCGCATGCATAGAAGTTAATTGAATCATTAAACTATCATTAAAAACTAACACAGCACTCATGGTGGTTGTTTTGCATCACTTCCAACTGAACCCTTTCAATTTGCCGAGCAGTGAAATTTTTAAGTAAAACGCTATCCCCCGATCCTGCAAGAAATATGTTTGACTCCCTAAAGGTGGGAATATATTTATTACACGACATAGTAATCACCCTTTTGTTACTAGCCATAGCAGTGACAAAGACACGATCATCACCATTATCAATAATTGTCAACTTAAGTTCAACAAAATCCTGAATGATCCAATCTTCGCTTGCATCTCCACTTTCAGGAAGTTCCTGTTTCTTAAAAAATCTAAATTCATGGTTTTTCCCGATATGTGCTCCGAAAATAAGAAAAACTCTCTGAGTGTCCTGCTCTTTCTTCACCTTCACTACAACAGAATCCGGGTCTCGCACCCCAAGACCCCTGGACATGACCCACAATGTTGAGTCTCCTGAAAGTCTTAAGGAAATACGCATCTCGCAGCCTAAGGTTCGCAAGGACATGCTTGGCCGGGACCTTAAAATCAAGGATCTCAGTTGTAACCCGTGGGAAAAACTTTGAAGATTCGCTGGAAGCCAGTCACCTCGAATGTCGCTTGGCTTGTTGTCTACTGTGCTGAAGTTAGAAAATTCCCAGTCTGTATGTGAACAGGTCAAGGTGCTGAAGGAGTCAGCGATGATTAATTTATTTATCAGCTTTTCTTCTTCTTTTTTTAGGTCTTCTTGGATTATCTTCTGCTCGGCTAAGGGGATTTGTTGTCTGTCGAGCTGGATTTTCATTATTAACTCTTGAGGGTATAGGTCTTCTTGGTCTTCTTGTCTCTTCATTTTTTATTGTTAGTGGAGTTTTGGGAAAGTAGGGTGAGGGATTTGGGATTTTTGGGAATGGAGGATTTAGAGGGTTGTGGATTTTAAGGATTAATTAATTATTTAGATTTTTTTTGGCTGAGGTTTTCAAAGTAAATTTGAGAAGTTATAGTATTTATATTTTTATATTTCACTCCAAATTACAATATTTAATGATTAAATTCCCTTCACATCCAAGATATAATTCTCCATCATTAAATGAAACCTTCACTCCAACACACAATCCTCAACCATTAAAATAAAACTTCAACCCAACTTCTCCCAATCTCCCTCAACTATTCAACCTTCCAAATGCAATCCACCTCTAAACCCTTAAAACTATCCTAGAAACCTTCAAAATTGAATAAAAAATGGGTTCAGGCTGCGTATGTCAAAACTCTGGTTCCGGCCAAGGTTTTTCCCGAATGCGAACAGTCCGTTTAGGTAACTTGACCTTCATAGTTCACGGTAAGTCCTCCATAGAAAACAAGACAGTAGGCAAAGGCTGCAAAAGGACGCCAGCATGGGAGACTCATTCAACAAAAGAAGAAATTTCAAAGAAAATTGATGAGTTTTGGGACACCCGCATTGAAGGCAACCCTGAAGTCTGGAGCGTCCTTCGAGCGGCTTGTTTAGAGCCCCAGCCAACAACAGCTGAACAAATTGTCAAGTCTTCAGGCCTTTCGATGTTAAGTGGAAGTTTGATGCTTACTTTTGATGAGCAGGGATACAGATATGACCTGCCTGTTTATGTCATTAATGAAGCTGTCAAGTATGGAAGTGAAAAAATTCCTTCTAAACTTCCTGATAACTTCAAAGGGGATGATATTGAAATCACACTTAGATGTGCAAGGTTTAAAGATGAAAGTTTTAAAATCAATACCTCATCGAATTGTAGGATTGTTAAGGAAATGTATTCTGAGAAGTTTTGTTTACCTGTTGATAGGATTCGAATGTTTTTTAATGGAAAGGAATTGAGAAATGATGGGTTTTTGCATCAGTATAAAGTTACGGATGGGGTTGTTTTGCAGGTTGTTGCGCAGAATAGTTAATTGTTTTAATACTTAGGATAACTACTTTCGGGTGTTCATTTTTTCAAGTCCAAACAATTTATTCCTTACCTGCTCCTGCGTTTTCATGAACTCAACCAATTTACTCAAGTCAGTCTTGCTATTCTTATCAAGAGTTTTAGTGCGACTGACCCTTAAAAGCGCTTCATCTCTTTGTTTCATAAGCAAATCTTTATCATTTTGCAGAATAGACAACTTATGATTTAACAAAGCAAGTTCTTGAGACAAAGACTGAACCTCTCCTTCATTAGTCATCTGCAAAGATTTAACAGAATTTTTAATTTTGGTTAAAACCGAAGACAAGGCTTCTCTTTCCTGTTTCAGTAATTTTTCTCTTTCTTCTTCCATAAGCTTCAGCCCTTTGACCTCATCATGAATAATGTTAAGGTCAAGGTCAGAGTTTTTATTCAAAAAGTCTTCATGAAGCGAGGCTTCTGCCTGGTTCGACTTTTTAAGAAGAATAAGCTCTTCAATCACTTTTAACTTTTCAAGAAGTAACTTGCGTGATTCTTCATCTTTTTTATTGACAAGTGAAGTGATTCTAGAAAGTTCTTTAGCCAGGGTCTGCTTCTCGTCATTCAAACATGAGTTCTTTGGAAGAGTCACTGATTTTAAAATTGAGATCTGGCTTCGAAAATGCTCAAGTTCTTTGTTGTGGTTTGTTTTTAGAGTTTTTACGAGAGTTGAGTGCTTTTGAAGCTGCTCCTCTTGAGCAATCACATGCTTGTTAAGCCCGTCATTCATGAACTTGAGGTTTTTTATGTCGTTATTGAGACTTTCCTTGATGACCTGCATTTCTTCCTTCATAAGTTTAGCTTCTTTTTCCATTTCTTCTTTAAGCTCCCCGCTTTGATTTCTAAGAGTTTCAATAGTATCAGCATAGCAGTCATCAATGATCTTTTTCAACATATCAGCGTTTTTTTCTATAATCATCTTGGAATTAATGCTTTTTTCAATCATCTTCTGCATTTTGACTAAAAACTCACTGAGTCTATTGCGTTCATTAGTGACTAAAGTGAATTCTTCATCCAGCACTGCGATTCTCTTCTCCTGAGCAGCATTCAAAGTAAAAACCGAATTTCTAAGTCTTTCCATATTCCTCTCCAATTCCTCCTTCTCATTCTTCCACGCTTCCTTCATATCCTCCACCCATTCTTCCTTGTTATTAATTTCCTTCCTTAACAATTTAAGTTCTTCAGCTTCTAAAGTCTCTTCATAGCTCAAGAGTTGCTTTCTCGAAGCATTTTGAGTAGTAAGGACCTTAAGTTGTCCTTCTAAACTTTTTATTGTTTTTTGCAAGGCAGCTTGTCTTGTTTCCCAAGTTTTGATTTCTTTGAGTTCCTTGCAAGCTTTGATGTTTTTAAGTCGATCAACACGGGATTGAACTTGCTGGATTTCGAGGTTTTTCTGTTCGAGGAGAATGTGAAGTTTCTGGGTTTCTTGGGTGTAGAACTCCTCAAGTCTTCGACGGTTTTCGACGAGGCTGTGATTTTCTGCGTTGAGTCTGTCGATCTCTAGTTTTAACTTGTTGTTCACGTCGTTCATGTCGAAGGAATCGATTCCGTATTTTTTCTTTGTTTCGAACATCTCTTCTAATGCTTGAACACTCATCACGTAGTTCATTAGGTTCTTCTTCGCGTGGTCTAGGTCTTGCTCTAAAATCATTATTTTTTCTTTTGAGGTGAAGATCTGCTCTTCTAGCTTTAGACTTCGGATCTCAACTAGTTCTTTTCGGAGGTTTTGAAGCTCTTGGGTTAGGTTTGTGATTTCTTCTAGGTTTTCTTTTTCTTTCTTGGTTGCGTGTTCTTCCAAACTAATCAAAGTCTGTGTATAATTCATCTGCTCATTCATCAGCATAGTCTGCTGTTTATTAATATCCGAAAGTAACTGCTGAGTCGAGGCAATAGTCTTAGTAATACTCCTCCGTTCTCCCTGTTTACTCGAAATATAAAGTTCTCTAATACTTTTAATCTGCTCTTCCTTTTCCTTCAGCAACTCAAGACTAACCTTCAACTCATTCCTCAAAGTTCCAGCAATCGAAATCGCATCTTTTCCTTCAATCAAACTTTCCTGCCTCTTCAACAACTCCTGATACTTTTTAATATCTTCAGTTTTCTGCAGAGTAATCGATGCAAACATGGACTCTCTTTCCTCAATCCTCGAATTAAGTTGAAAAATTTCACTTCTCAAAGCCAGAAGTTGTGACTCTAAAGCAGATTCACGAGTTTTACAAGATTCAGCAAGTTTCAAATTTGCTTTTCTCAATTTTTCAATTTCTTTTCTCTGAGTTTCATCTTTTTCATCACTAATACCTTTCAAATGTTGAATTTTGATGAGAAGTTGAGACTTTTCCTCACTTGCCTGGTCAAGTTTGCTTTTATAAAAATTTTCCTGTTGTTTCATTTCGTTCCTCACGTTAAGGATCTCTTCATCGATGAGTCTTTCCTTTTCTTTCAGAACTTCTCCGAAGCTGAAGTTGTCTTCGAATTTCTGCTGATGGTCTCGAATCCACTCAGTTTCTGATTTCGCCTTTTCTTGTGTCAAGATTCTTATTTTTTCTTCGTAGTCCGAGCGAAGTGTGTCGATTTCTTCGTTTTTCCAGCTGAGTTCTTTGCTGAGTCTATCAAATTTCCCGATAATGTCTTCGTAATTCTGCTGAAAATCAGTTTCTCTCTTTTTTGAGTCCTTTCGAGCGATTTCTAAAAAGTTCTGAATTTTAGATTTTTCTTCTTTTAGCTCTTTTTCTCGTTCTTCGATTTTTTTGTTGAGGATTCGAATCTCACGTCTAAGCATTTCGTTTTCATGGTGCAGGGTTGATTCCCTGTCGAGACACTTCTGCTCAACTCTTTCGATTTCTTTTAAAAGACGGTTTCTGACGGAGGTTTCTGATTCTTTGCCTTGTGAGGACTTGCCGAGTTCGTCTTTTAAGAGCTTGTTTTCGCCTTTTAAAGAGTCAAGTTGCCGTTTGCTTGCTTTTTCTAAGGCTTGGTATTGTGACTCGAGGTCGACGCGCTCTTTGGCCCAGCTTTGCTGACTTGTTTGCATCAGACTCTGAGTCTTTCTCAGAGTTTCTACTAAAAAGTCGATATCTGGCTTGTTTTCATTTGATTCGTTGTTGTCACTCATATTTATTGACTTGGTTATGGCCAAGATTTGAGAACTACTAAATTACGAGCTGCGGATAGGATGTGAAGCATGTTTATCTCGTCGATGTCATGTGATCCTTCTACTCTTCCGTTCTCGAGAATTTGCTTTTCTTCTTCGAGTCTTGCACAGGTCAAAGCAGTTTGAATGCCAACTACCTGACTTAAAAGTGCCTCTCCAATCGCGACACTTTTACATAAACTAACAGCCGATTCCAACGCCACAAGATGAAATCTATCAAGTCCTTCAAGATATTTTCTAAAGTTCAAAATATGAGATTCTTGAAAAGCAGGAACATCAAAGCCTATTTAAATTCACCTTCACAAATAGGAAAATCAATAGAAAATCTTGATTTCATATGTTGCAAGATAGGACAATGAATTTCTTCATCTTCTTCCAACCTGTAGCTTGTTAAACCTTACCAGATGGAATCCGCATCAAAGAACGACAAAATCCTCGAAATGAACAAATGTCGAATGTTCATCTTGTCCAGGTCAGTGGCAGTGATGACCAACTGGCTCTATTTCTAAATTACTAAAGGCATAGTGAACTGCTTTATGAATTCTTTTTGTGACTGCCACTCATTTGCCATTGCTAAAGTCAGCAAATGAGACTTCAGTGAAATCAAAGAACCTGATGGAGTTTTCAGTTGTCGGGTATCAAGAAAGACTGAAAAGCCTTCAGACGTTTCTTTCACGAAGACCTGTTTATAGAACTTCCTGATACTGAACTTGTCAGTGGCGATGCTTCTCAGTATCATATTTATTAATAAAGTACCACTAAAGCCACCTGCACCAAAAAACCAAAAGAACAGAATGATATATTCGGAACAACGAATTCACTTAATTCACAAACGTCTACTGTGGTCAGGCAGTTCTGTTGCAAATAATTGCAACCTTTTCCACAAACCGCGTAACTCGTGTCGTTTACACAGAAAGGGAAGTTTATCTGACACATAATCGCCTTTAATGTGTTTGTGCATTCTATGTTCTTGCTGAACTCGCCTCCTACACCTTTCACTTCAAGATCTAAGATTTTTTCCACTTGGATTACAAAAGCTGCTCTTATCTCGCGTTCTTTGTCGAGAGAGGTCCAGTTCCACTCGGCTTGGACTTGAGGGACGCAGATGGACTTCTCGACTAGACCTTTGCAGAAGTTTAGAGACACGTTTGAGGAAGGAAGACAGTCACCGTTGCCTAAGGATGAAAGTTTGCATGAAAGGACTGAAGATAGAAGGAATAGGTGGAAAGTCATTATTTATGGATTTGGGAGAATGATTCACGGTGAGTGGATATTATTTGAGGTTCTGGGTAAAGGGAAAGAGTGATTATTCGACATGATTTGATGGATTTATGAGTCTGGAAATGGGATGATACATTTGGTGAAGGCTCGAGTGGGTTTAAGAGTTGTCTTCTTTTTGTGATTAGACCTTTACCTAATGAATCGAGTTTTGTGCTTAGAAGAAGGTTGATGTTTTTAGGTTTTTTTGTCAGTCGCGGCTTTTTTTCGTTGCTTAAGTGGCAGTCACCACTCAACTCAGGATTTCTAATTCGATTGATATACTTTTGAGTCTCTTCTAAAAATTTCAAAGTATTTCTATTAGTTTTTTTCAAACTTACTTCAGTCAAATTTTGCTTCATCATGTTGTGCTTGTATTTGTCAGGAATCGAAGAAGGCCAGATATACTCAAAAGTAGCGATACTTAAATTTTTCTTTCCCATAATTTTTTTTGCAGGTTTAAATGAAGACTGGACGTTTAATCGATTTTCTGAGCAGACAGGCTTCATGATTACCTATTAAAATGTTTATTTTTATGCAAAGACTCGAAAAATGACTTCAGCCAGTCTTTCTTTTTGTGATGGGTCTTGTCAGAATCGCTTATTATCTGAGCCAGCTCATCAGAGTTCTTGTAAACTTCTCGGTATTTACTTTGAGATGACCTCTTGTTCTCAGGCATCGTCCACATCTCTTTCAAATGGTCTCGAGATTGAACTGATGTTGTTGGTCTAAGAGATTCTTTCTGCATTGACTCCCAGTACAATGCCACATCGAGGTTATTAGCTGAAGTCTGAGAAATTCCATTTCGCGGATCTTTCGCATTTTGACTGTAGATGTTACTTGAAAATTTGAATTGAGGAGTACTTTGCATCTTTAACTTTATTATGATCTCATATTGAAATAAACACAAATACTCCAAACAATTTCAAATCATATTCAACTACAGGATTAACTTCATATAAATTATTTGAATAAATCATCAAAATCATAAAAAATTATTCCAATACCTGAAGTTAACAAAATTAAAAAAATCTAGATAAGCGGTCTAAATTCTTAATCAATTCTTAGTCTTAATCAAAAACATTAAATTTCTTACCGTAAATTATCCAAAATAAATGTGTCTTTCAAGAAGAGTATCAGTTCTCAAGCGATATTTCTCAGAATCGAACATCAATACACCAGATTTCAAAGACTTTATCTTCTATTCTCCTGAAACCTGCTCCTACCTGAAAAACGTCGGCCTTCGTCCAGATCCACTCAGAAACAATCTTGAAAAAGAAACCTTAGCAACATTCGGACCTGAATTCGAGATGATGACTCAAAGGTACGAATGTGAGTTATTCAAGTCGTTGATTCGCTTTTCAGGTGCGAAAAAATGCATCGAAGTTGGAGTCTTCACAGGAGCATCTTCGATCAGCATCGCGAGAGGACTTGGACCTGAAGGACGACTCTTGGCTTTGGATATTGACGAAAATTTTACAAATCTTGCAAAAAATTACTGGAAAATTGCGGGAATTGAAGATAAAATTCAGCTGGTTTTAGGCCCGGCGGCAGATTATCTTCAATAATTGATAGATAATGGTGAAAGTGGAACTTATGACTTTGCTTTTGTTGATGCCGATAAGCCTAATTATGATGTTTATTATGAAAAATTGATCCAGTTAATTAGAAAAGGAGGAATGATCGCCGTTGATAATGTTTTGTGGTCTAATAGATGCGCAGATTTGACTGTCAATGATATTAAGACAGTTTCTTTGAGAAACATCAGCCTTAAACTGCAAAAGGACAAAAGGGTAAAGAATTTCATCCTGCCAATAGCAGACGGGATTAACATAGTTACTAAGCTTTAGAGAAATCATTAAAATATCATTTAAAAGACTACCTCAGTCTACTCTATAACTGGTATCATCTTCAGTCACTTCATTCACCAGGCCATTGTTGATCCCAGTGTAACTTTCAATGCTAGAAGCCCGGCTGATGCCTCCAAACAAGACCTCTTTGACATTATCAGTGAATCCATAAGTGATCGCATTTAAAATTCCAATACTCGACATAAAAATCGCTGAAATAATATTCAGTGCGAAAAAAGACTCACTAGTGGCAGCTTCAATAATTCTTTTAATAAGCACCGGTGTATAACAAATAATAATAATAAGAGGATAAAAGCTAAACCTAGTATGAACCGCCTTTTTTTCGCTAATATGATGAGAGGAGCTTCTCAAATACCCGATATCAAGTTTAAGTTCTTTAATGACCTGATAATACATCACCGAGTTAAAAACAATAGAAACAAAGACAATTGCATAAAAAGCAAAAATTCTCCAAACGAGTTCAAACTGATCCAACTTGACCCAGCACCAACCCTCAGCTCTTCCATAGCTGGAGGTAGTGAAAGGCAGCATAGTAATGCAAAAAGGTAAAATAAATCCAATCAAAATCATGAACTTTTCAAATGACTGGATTTCCATCTCAAGAACGACAACACAATAAATACTAAAGGCGATAATGCTTGTCCAAATAACTCCACTGAGCGATCCGAAATTCGTCAAGACTGCCTGAGCCAGACACAAGGCGTCTGAGTTATTTGGAATGATGTAGCCTATGCTGCGAATAGCATCAGCGACTGACATGTAAACGACAAGCTTAAAAGCGTATGACCGGATGGAGCTGAAAATGATGAACAAGCAGATAATAAATAAACTTCCAAGCAATGACAATGAATTCCCGATGATCAAAACTATTTCAATTGAAAGATATTCACCAGAACCCATTTATTAATGAAGGACTTTCAACAACTCCCAGGAATTAATATAAATAATATGGAATATGTTAGTGTCTTTCCTTTCAGTTTGAATAACTCAGGAGAAGTTGTTATTCTCGTCAGAAGAGACGGTGACTACTACCGTGACCTAGGCGGTAATATTTATGAGCAGATGTCTCCGATCCACGCGGCAGCGAAGAACTTGTTGACACATTCAAGCTACTTAATAGTTCCGTCTAACATCGAAAGACTGCTAAAAAAGAAGCCGATTTCAAAGGATGAGTCAGTTTTTCGAGAAGTCCTTGCAAAGTTGATAACACTTCCAAACCATATGTGTATAAAAAACATTGTGAATCACTTTGGGTACCTTTACCCGATTCCTTTTATAGACCCTGAGATTTTAAACACGACTTTGGAGAATACTTCTCTTCATTGGATACGCATCAGTATATTGTTTAGTGTCGAAGAGTACCAAAGGTTCTTTTCTTCTTTTGACTTGGCGATACTAGGGCAGGTTAACACCCACTTATTGAAACAATCTATTGTCTTTTGTAAGGACCCTATGCAGAGAATCACTCATACTATCGGAATCATCAATTTAGAAGAAGAAGTACTTTGGCAGTTCCATTTGGAGTCGCTACTGGTTTCTAATGTTTTTCAAGGAGCATATCGATCGAAAGAGGTGAAATTCGAGTACTATGAGGCTGAAATGCCGACTTCTATTGAATTGGATAAGATGTCCTGCATAGTTCTTGTATCCTGGAGGGACAAGAACTACGAACAAACCTCTGAAATGCTTGAAAAAATCGTAGGAAAACGAAAAATGATCGCTTTGGGCTCTTCAGCAGTAATCGTCTCTCAAATGCTTGAAGCTCGTCTGGCCCCTACAGAGAACCAACTGGAACTAGTCGACATTTTCCCTACAAACGATTTGAATTCTTCAGGTTTCATGAAAAAATACCAGAATCCCTTAGAAATTCCTGAAAATTCTCATTGTTTCAGGTATTCCACTAAAAATTTAATCGAACCGCCTGCGAATTCAAGGATTTTAGTGATGAGTAGGACAACGCCAATTGTTTATGAACATGGAAATACTCTTTGTGTTCATGCAAATCCTGAATTTTCCGTCAGTTTTGTTGAAATGCTTCTTAGAGATGAATTAATTTCACAAAATCTACTCAGTGAGGAAGGCTTTGAAATCGCCAAAAAAACTTGGGAAAATTCAGTTCAGATGAATTTTAATTTGATTCGAAGTGTTTGTGAAGGGTTTTTGTTTGGAGGGTAGTTAATTGTTAGTGTTAAACATTAAGGTGATTGATAATTTAAGGAAAGTGAGAGAAGATAAAATTTTTTACTATTTTTTATTGTATTGAGGTCTGTATTTCTTGATTACCAATCTAACATCTAATCTCGTGATTTACCTTTCAAAACCTCCAAAAAATCCTAAAAAAAAAAAATTTTCATCCAAAACAACCCAAATAAAAAAAAACTGTTAACCCCAAAACTCCATCCAAAATTTAAAATCCCATCATTTCACCAGAAATTTCCCCTTTACCCAAACAATCACCATATTAGCTAAAATAAATGTGGTTCAGAGCATGTTCAAGAGTCTTTTCCTCGTTTTCCAGTTCATCTCTAAAGATAACCAAGTCGACATCTCCAAAGATGAAGCCAGTTCTGAATGAAAAGTTGTTATTCGGAACAGCGTTGACAGACCACATGCTTGAAATAGACTGGTCAGAGCACTCAGGCTGGAGGTCTCCAGAGATCAATCCTTACCACAAGTTCGTGATGGACCCAGCAACAACAGTCCTGCACTACGGAAACGAGTGCTTCGAAGGAATGAAGTCCTACAAAAACTCAAAGGGGCAGATCCTCATGTTCCGTCCTCATGAAAACATGAAAAGACTGAAAAAAAGTGCACACGCTGTCGGATTACCTGACTTTGACGGCGAAGAACTGTTGAAGTGCATTGAAAAGTTACTTGTTGAAGATGAAGACTGGATACCTAGTCTTAGAGGGTATTCTTTGTATGTTAGACCTACTTTTATTGGAACTCATGTCGGACTTGG
Source organism: Stentor roeselii (assembly GCA_006503475.1). Lineage (NCBI taxonomy): Eukaryota > Ciliophora > Heterotrichea > Heterotrichida > Stentoridae > Stentor > Stentor roeselii. The sequence goes on along the minus strand of RSEH01000056.1, from coordinate 77,452 downwards.
AGTCGCAAAACCGAGAAATGCGAAACTTTATGTTGTTAATAGCACTGTTGGACCTTATTTTCCTGGAGGATTCAAACCTGTTCATTTGTATTGTGATGATGAAATCGCCAGGGCTTATCCTGGAGGATCTGGGGATAAAAAAATTGGAGCGAATTATGCACCTAGTATTGGACATACTTATCACTTGCAGAATAAGGGATTTAATCAGATTTTATGGCTTTGTAAGAATTTGGTTACTGAAGCTGGAACTATGAACTTTTTTGTGTTTTGGAAAAATAAACAGGGGGAGGAAGAACTGGTAACCTGCGAACTCGACGGAACAATCCTTCCAGGTATAACTCGAGATTCAATTCTCCAGATCTGCAAAGGCTGGAACGAGTTCAAAATAAAAGAAACCAAATACACGATATTCGATCTAATCGAAGCTCTCGAGCAAGGGCGAGTGATAGAAGCCTTCGGTGCAGGAACAGCATGCATAGTATGCCCAGTTGAAAAGATAACATTTAAAGACAAGAGTTACAAAGTCCCATTAGAAATGGGTAACGTTGGCAAGTTGACTCACAGGTTGCAAGAAAAGATATTATCGATTCAATACGGTGAAATTTCCCATGAATTCCAACATTATGTGACTTAACTAGGACTAATATAAATGTCAATTGAAATCATCCCCCTTGGAGCAGGCAAAGAGGTCGGCAGAAGTTGTGTCTTGGTCAAAATGGCTGGAAAGACCATCATGTTTGACTGTGGAGTCCACATGGGATATGATGATGAAAGACGATATCCTTACTTCGGGTATCTTGGAGACCTTAAGGATTATACTGAAGCTATTGATGTTGTTCTTGTCACACATTTTCATCTTGATCATTGTGGTGCTTTACCTTATTTTACTGAGATTAAAGGGTACTCTGGACCGGTCTTGATGTCGGCACCTGCTAGAGCGATTATTCCTCTTATGTTGGAGGATTTTAGGAAAGTTTGTGTTGAGCATAAAGGGGAAACGAACTTTTACACTCAGGCTATGATCAAGGAATGTTGTAATAAGGTTAGAACTATTGAACTACATCAAACTCTTACTATTGGAGATATCAATATTAGAGCTTATTATGCTGGACATGTTCTTGGAGCTGTCATGTTTTATGTTGAGTGCAGAGGCCACTCAGTTGTATACACAGGTGACTACAACGTTGTCGGCGACCGTCATCTCCGAAGTGCCTGGATCGAAAGACTAGACCCGCACGTAATAATCTCCGAATCGACATACGCTACAAAATTCCGAGAACTAAAAATGCGAAGAGAAAAAGTTTTCTTAAAAAAAGTGATCCAAACAATAGACCGAGGTGGAAAAGTCCTAATTCCTGTCTTCGCTCTGGGAAGGGCTCAAGAGTTATGCATATTACTCGACACCTACTGGCAAAGAGCTCAACTTGACTGTGCCTTGCACTTCGCAGGGACATTAACCGAGAAGGCGAATCAACTTTACAAGACCTTCATCAATTGGTGCAACGAAAACGTTCAAAGAGTATTTTTATCAAGAAACATGTTCGACTTCCAGCACATCACTCAATTTGACCGAGGAACAATAAAGTCCAAAGACCCGATGGTGCTTATAGCGACTCCAGGAATGCTTCATGGAGGTCTGAGCCTTGCAGTGTTTAAAGAATGGTGCGATGACAGTAAAAACACGATAATCATTCCAGGCTACTGCGTACCTGGCACTGTCGGGCACACTTTGCTTAAAGGCGCTGATGTCGTCAACATCGACGGCAAGTCGTACGACGTTCGATGTGAAATTCAAACAATTTCCTTCAGTGCACATTCGGATCATCGAGGAATCCTTCAAGTGCTTCGCTGGGTCCACCCTGATAACGTCGTCCTCGTGCATGGAGAAGAGGAAAGAATGAGAGGACTCATGCAAGAAGTCCAAAATTCACTTGGAGTTCCTTGTTATTACCCAGGAAACCTTGAAAAACTTGTCATTAAATGTGAGGTAATGACTCAGTTAAACATGGACTATAAACTTTTAGGGTCTTTTAAAGAAGATTTTCATAGAAATGAAGTTGAATCGCTTTTAGGAAATCAGATCATCAGTGAAGTTCAGGGAAATGTTTATCAAGATTGGATTGAAAAGTCAGTTTTTCTGTTTTCTTATAGTTTTCATGGGTCTCTCGATGAACTTAAAGAAAAAGTCCCAGGACACGTTGTGGAACTGGTGAAGATTCAAGATGACTCAAGAGGAACCTTGACAATCTCTTGGGATGAAGAACATGATGAGGCAGTTGGAGGTTTTTTTGACCAGAGTCTTCAGAATTAAGTCTAATTATCTAATAACGTCCTGGGTTCTCTGCAAGTTGGAAGTACTGAGCAACTGCGTTGTTCACTTGAATTTTCATATCACGGTTCAGGTCTTTTTTGACAATCGCTCTATAAACAACTAGAATTGCGATGATTAAAAGGATCAAGACAATCACTGCAATCACGATCAAAGCTGTGTTTTTCCCGCTTTTGCTTTCTTTGTCGGTTTTGTCCTTCTCGTGAGTTTTACAGAAGGAAGGCTGGTCGCCCCAGCCGTAGGCTTCACAGAAGGTCAAGTAAATAGCCTCAGCTTCCAAGTCTCCTTTGTAGACCTGTTCATTGATGACGATGGCAGGGACGAAAGGAATGTAATTTTCAATGATGTGGTCTTTTTCCATGCTCATCACAAAGTTATCGTCAATTACTTGGTTCGGCCCTGTGAAGGTCTTATTGATGCAGGACTGGATATCCTTGTATTGAACGCCTAAGTCTTCAATGATTTTTTTACTACAGGCTTCTGTGTAAAGTTTCTCATCTTTGCATTGGACGTGGTACCTGGAATGGTATTGGAAGTACTTTGAGTAACTGTGCCTTGTTGTCAAGTTGTATAAACACATGAGTCTTAAGTCTTCATACATCACGTCTCGACCGTTGATAGTGTCATCGTCTTCAGCAGGGTCAAGGTAGCAGTACCGTCCTCCACTAATACAGTCCTTATTATCCCTGTTATACCCAGTCGCTGCACATTCCGGGCAGTACCAAAGTACGAAATGATGATTAAACTCTAAATTTCTCACTGAAAACTTCTCAATATAAGGTCCTAGTTCACTCATCAGCTGTCTTCCAACAGGACTAGTCGGCGAAGTATAAATCCAGGCTTTGACCTTCTCAGTACTTTTCCTTATTTCAAAGGTCACTGCCATGTTAATATGATTCTCGTAGTCTGGATTATCTAGAAAGTCCTTAAGTGTCTGTCCATCTTCTTTCGAGATCAAATAAGCAGGAATCTTCAAATTGCCTCCAAGACCATTATCAGTCATTATGATTGATTGAATATCGGAGTCTTGGTTGTTCACTATCAGAACTAGTCGAGCTCCGATGTCTTCAGCGTGTCGGACTTTTACGACAAATGCGCAGGTCCCCCGGTCGAGAAGGAGAATCGGAGAACTGTTGTGGTCTGGGTCTTCTTGGTTGAATGAAATTGGAGTCAGAACTGAACAACCATCACGCTCTTCCGGATTTTGTGGACGAAATAAGGTACCTACTAAACTTGTTCCGTATGGAGGGTTCCCGAAGTTTCCTAGAGATGCTGGAATCGCTCGATTTGGGTACTTTTGACCGAACTTGTCACGAAGTGAAGGAGGGTTAAATACTACGATTGAACTGAGGGCCAAAGAAAACAGCAGTAAAATTAACATTTATAGAAAAATTTAGATGTTTTTTTAGAATGAGGATTTATTTGAGGAGTTATGGTTGGAGTAATTTTGTTTGTTTTTCAATAGGCTGGATTATTCTGATTAAGAATGAATAATTGTTTTGTAAAGTTTTATTATTATTTAAAATCAATTTACTAGTATCAACAATAGATTATATTGTTAATAATCATTCGAATTCACGGAATTCATTGATAAGATTACTGGATGATATAAATAGAAAGTTATAAAGATTTTCAAGTAAATAAAGATTAAATTTCGAAGATTTATTGCATCGTTTTGATCTATGAGAAAACCTGGGCTAATGTAAAGTCTGAAAGAGCCATCTGTTTGATTGCTGTTAGTGTTTAGATTAAATTTTGGCTTTTCTTCAGTTAAAAATGATTTTATTAAAAATTAATTTTAGAATATGGTCCTTTGATATTATTACGAAGAGGTATTAATGAAGATGTGGATGGAATCAACATGATAGTTAAAAGTATGGGTCAAATTAAGATAATTTAATAGTAAATACCTGCTATAATTTCGATTTTTTCATTAATCCGAAAAAGGCTTGAAAAATCAAATAGGTTTATACTTCTAATCTAATAAATTATAGCATATATTTAATAATTTATTATTACAAAAGATGAACTATGCTTTATCAGGTTATCAATTATCTACCTATCTGCAAGTTACTTTTTTATATATTTATGAAAAGTATTATTAGGAAATATCTATTGAATGCTTGACCTAAATAAATTTTTATTACTTAAACCCCTTACCTGAAATGTATATAAGATATTTAGTATTCTATTTAAAATTAGATAATTTCTAAATATATATGATTGCTACTTTGAAGTATGTATCTATTCTTGAAGAGTTCGTTAATTCATATATGTGATTCCTACTTTGAACTACGTATCTATTCTTGAAAAGTTCGTTAATTCTATATCAAATGTATTCATAACTTAAAGCATAAATGATTCGTTAATAAATTTATTCAATATATCTTCACTCAAATGATGGAGCAATTAAATTAACTGAATTAAAATTTGAATTATTGAGCTTGGAATAAAAGATATGTAATTCTGATTCACTCAAATTATGTAAAATTACTAACAAATAATCTTTAAACAAAGACAAAAAATTCAAACGTCTCAGAAAAGTCTTTAAAAGACCCTCAAAAGAATCAATTAATTTCTTTAATAGAAACATTATAGATTAAAGAAACTCTAAAATCGATATAGAGATCAGATAATTTAAGTATACTAACTCAGGAAATATCGATAGCCGATATTAGATAATTAGTCAATTCTTAGATTAAAAAGGTAAGCCAACTAATTAAATTAAAGGATATAATTTTAGTTCAAGTAAGTGGTTATTGAGGCTTGTTTTAGGGTATAACTAATCTATTTTTAGAGATTATTAGTGAATTATATCACAGTCACCTTTATAAAATTTCTTCACCTGCTTTAACCAAAGCCTATAATTTTTTTCTCTAAGATGAAATAGCTAAATTCAAACAAAGATTGAAAAAAAATATTGTTAAATAAGATAAAGTCTAAAACATAAGATTAATAAGAAAATTATTTAATTCAACTCAGTTAGTTTCATTTAGAGAATGCATTCCATATATTGAAAGTAAACTGTCATTTTTGAAAATCTTTAGGTTTAAAGTAGCTGAATTATCTATATTTTATACGCAAAGTTATACTCAATAATATTTCAAAGTTAATCATAATTGTACACTAATATTTAAGTATTTCACTAAAAGTCTTTAATAACTTTAAATTTTTCAAAGATTTTGATAAGCTAAATTATTTAATTGAGATAACATTGGGATGACATTGAAACCATATATTTAAATTTTATGAAAAAATCATTCAAGAAATATTATGGTCTTAGCATAGTTCTGATAGTTATTAATATAACATAATCCTTAAAAAATAATTGAGATTCAATTCACTCAAAAATTATAATTTCTAGATAATAAATAGATTCAATAAAATAGACCTCTGACATATAGCAAAGTCTTTAATTTCATTATTACTACAAAGTAATTACTTTTTCTCAAAAATTTTGTTATTTTTACTTGACTGCGAGCTAATAAAAAATTATTAATGTATAAACCATCATCTATTCAAAGAATCATTCATTAAAGATCTATTTTCTGGTTTTCCAAAAGATATACTCAGATGTTATGAATATTAAACTATAACTTGTACTGAAAACCATAAAAACTGATCTGAAAGCTCGATTGTTTTAACCAATTCTTTACTTAGCATGAAAACGCTTATTAGAACTAAAAAATTTTAGAGTATAATATATTTATTAAAGTTATTATAACCTAGTTTTAGATTAAATAGTCTTTTTCAAAAAAAACTAGATGAAAAATTTAGGTTCCTAAAACTTGACAATAGATCCAAATCAGGCTTTTCTACATACTTGAATATTATCTCTAATGAAATAAAAAAAGCTTTTCTCAGCAATAACATTGCCCCGTAAAATCTTTTCCTCAGAGATGCCAAAAAAATACTCTCTTCACAAAACCCTTGAATCAAACCCATAAAATATCAAATCTCTCGAAAATTATCCCATTTTCTTAGTGAAACTTGATAAAATTATTCTTTGGCTAACATTGATTTATAATCAAATTATTGTTAATAATGGATTATAAGGAAACACTTTACTGTTGTCTCTACCTAAATTGCAACAAGGAGTACCAAACAAAGCAAAACCTAAAGCGCCACATCAACATTTTTCACCTTCTAAAAAAGAGGTCAAGGTGCCAGATCTGTTCAAAAGAGTTCATCAACTCAACAAACCTAAAAGAGCATTACTGGATCCACAGTGGTTCCAAGCCTTATTCATGTGAATCTTGCAGTCTAACTTTCCGACACAAGTCAAAATACGGAGTTCACAAGCGTCTCTTCCATAAAGAAAGCCTGAACCTCAAGATTAAAAATGATCAAGAAGAATTTAAATAATTCTAACCCAAATACTTAATAAATCTCTTAATTCTTTAATTTAATCCTATTATCATGAACTATCTATCCTTACACTCAATGCAAACCATTTCATCACTTTGGTCATCTTTGCAATGCCCATCTCGACATGGTTTCTTGCATCTGGCACAAAAACAGCTTTGAAAAGGAGTTTTTGGCTTTCTACAATTTTGACAATTGAATAAAATATCACATTTCACGCATATTCTGTTTGAGATCTCTGCATGGCAAGTAAAGCAAGGGGTGCTTTGAGTTGGAACATTGAACCTAAAGCCATCGCAAAAGTCACACATAAAGTTGAGTCCTGAGTTTTGTCTGTTGCAAGCTTCACAAGTCCATTGAGTTTGTTTTGGGTCGAATCCGCAATATGAGCAGATTTGGCCTACCTTTTTGTTTTTTTCACAGTAAACACAAGGAATTTCTTCATTATTGTGAGAAGAATTTAGTGCTTTGCTGGGGTTGACAGCATAGTCATAAAGAGTATCCATAATACCAGCTTCATTAGACCCATTCAGATAAAGATAATCAACAATTTTCTCCAAGAAAAGCATTTCAAGTCTATAAAGGCTTAAATCCGCAATATGAAGTTCTTCATAAATAAGACCAACAACAATTCCTTTCATATAAATCAAATTAACCAAAACATCATACCATCTTCCAGCTCCTACCAAGTGGCAGAGATTATCATCGATTTTATACCAATAAAAATCTTCTCCTAAAGTGAAATAAACATAATGCCCATTAAGATAAACAATCAACCCTTGAAGTCCCATTTCAAGGTCAGATTCCTGGTCGAACAACTCATCAATTCTAATTTTCCCTTGAAGAGAAATCGCGAAATGAAGAATTTGGTAAAGTTCTACCTTGAAAATATTCTCCCAAGCCACTTGAAATATGATCATTTTCGGTTCTGAGTTCAACTTTAAACAATAACTAAACTTTTCTTTACATCTCTGACAGCGTTCCTGTTGATTCTGTTTCAAACTTTCCTTAATTTTTTGTTTAAAGACCTTAGAAAATGTTTCTTTCAGTTTTTTCACTTCAGAGTATTCATAAAGTTCCTTGACTTCTTTATAGTTCACTTCATTAAACTGATAAGCAATTCCATCATCAGGGACTTTATAAAACCAATTCGAATGAATCTTTAAAATGAAGCTCATGCTCAAGTTGTCCGTTGATTTTTCCTGGCATCGACACTTCTGAATCTCTTTTAGTCTATTAAAGCAAGTATTATGAGCAGCGCATTCTTCGCTGCAGTCTTCGTCTTGAATCAATTCAAACTCTTCAAAAATTTTAAGACTCGAATTGTGAATAGCATAAAACAAAATTTCAATTGTTTCCATTGCATCGCCTTGAAGTCCACTTTCAAAGATCCTTCCTCTGAAAATATCATTCAGCATTGACCGAAACTCAACAATATGAATAAACTTTTCCTTTTCCCTTTTCGCATTTTTCATTGAAAAAAGAACTCTTTTCAAGCAGCAAATAGCACATCTGTCATTTTTCACACAATCTTCATGCAGCATGTCAACAAAGCAGTTAACATGAAGCAAAGCTTGAAGCACGACACTTAAAAAGCAGTTGTTGTCTCTTTCTTCATTCGCGATTCCTACAAAGTTGTCAGTTTGTTTGCCGACGATGAAAGTAGGAAGATCTTTGACATCACAAACACAATGAAAAAGTTCACATTTGGGGCAGTCCTCCATGATATTCTATATTATGGCGAATTAGTTAATAAGCTTGAGAATGATTTCTTTGGTCTTTTTGGTTCTTGCTGTAGAAGTCTTCTGAGATGTAGGAGGTCATCGACTCGCCGTGGTCACTTTCGCTTGCAAGGATGCTTTGAACTGAGATTCTTTCCATTCTGAACACGACCAGGCAGACGATGATGAAAAGATAGTGAGATGTGAATCGAATCATGCAAAAAATGAATAAATCAAGGTCTTCGTTTGAAACGTAAGAGTTGTAACAGTCTGAGTTCGACATGTCGATGTACCAGATTGACTCTGCTACGTTCACTATGCTTGAAATGAACATAAAACATATAAGTGACCTGATTGAAATTTACCAGAATTGCTTTATTCGAATGTCGTCTACGATTATCCCTTTTTGCGATATCAAAGTTTTTAATAACTTGTTTGCCTTTAGACCTACCACGATAAATATCATGCTTAGGCCTAAGTTGAAGGCGTGAAGATACACCCAGAGCATGTTGTTGCAGTTGTAGAGGCTTTCTTTGTTTGTACTTTTTATTATCACGAAAATACTGAAGCCAAGGATTCCTAATGCGTTCAGGAATATTAATGGTAACTTTATCTTGGGAAGAATTCTGAGAATTTTAAAAGCTTCGCAAAGTTGAGATATAAAATAGTAAAAAACACATGAGTATTGAATTGAAATGAAATATTCTTGGAGCAAAAATGAGATGTTTGTCAGGTTATTATTGGATATCAAGATGTAGTGAACTGTCATCATAAGTGTTTCAAGGAATTGAGAGATATACAAGCACTTGTGTGAAATCGTAATGTGAACACTCATTCTATAGATCTTATAGTATTGAAATATCTGCTTAAACATACTGTTAGTAAGAGTAGAATGATAGATAATGATAGAAAGATGTAAGTAACAGCACACCATTTGGTATCTAAATTACAAAGACTAATTGTCATTTTTATCTTATAATATTTCCAATTAACTACCCCACTTCTTTCATTTCTGTTTGAATAAATTAATCGACAATGCCTTCTTTTTGCGTACAAGTCGATTCCTAGAAACACTAAAAGCTTGAATTTCCTTCAAATACAAATTACTAGGAGTCGCTATTCTTTCCACAATCAAAGCATCATTAGACTGCATATTCCTTCTCTGAACTTTAACCTCAGTAGACTTGCCATGAGCCTTATACCTCAAAGAAATTTGAGTGAAGTACTTTTCATGCCCTTCACTTTTATGATCAATGCTGAAACATTTCCTTTGAATAGACTCAGGACGCTTCATGACAAGTCTTCCAAGTCTTTTAACTTTTCTTGTTTTCTCAAGACTATTCGGTCTATTTTCATTCGGTTCAGGTGTATTTGAAGTAAAAACGATGTTACTTGGTTTAAGCAAGTTGCGACTTTGAATAGAAAAATTAAGAATATTTTCAGAAGTTCTCAGTAAAGTTCCAGTTTCTTCAGTTTTTTTATCATAGACCACGACCGGTGTTCGAACTGAGATTAACTTTTTAAAAGAACCCATTCAATTATAATGTTTTTCTTAAGACTTTAAAAGTTTTCTCTAGTTTTTTTAGCGATTTCATTAAGTTGAATTATTATTTAAAAGATATGATCAGAAATTCTCAGACTAGAGGAAGAGGTACGAATGTGAGAGGAAAGGCTCCAAGTAATCAAGTCAACAACAGGGCAGTGCCTGTTAACGCTTTTGCTTCTATGAACTTACCACCTGGAGGCAGGTCGATGATGGGAGCCTTAACAGCTTTAAATGACTTGATAGAAGATTATCGGAGTATCAATGGACCTTCCAAGTCAGACACCCCTGCTCAAGTCATGAATAAACTTTTACCAGCTGTCACTTCAAATAACTTGAATGTTATTCATGAGTACTGCAATTTTCATAAAGGGATCATTGCAAGTATTATCAATGTCCCTGGAAGAAATTCACTGCTTCATTTAGCTGCTAAACAAGGAAGGGCAGATATTGTGAAAAAATTTCTGGAATGTGGAGCAAACCCGAATATTGTTAATGAAAAAGGAAAAACTCCTCTGCATAAAGCTTGGAAATCACCTGAAACTGTGAAAATTCTTATTGATTTCAAGGCTTGCATTGAAGTTAAAGATCATCAGGGATGGACTCCTTTGCATACAGCGGTTATTAAGAAGGAGATTGAAACTGCAAAGTTTTTGTTGAAGGCTGGAGCAGATTTGACTGTTAAGGACTTTTTTGATAAGACTCCAATTGATTACTGTGAAAATTTGAAAGTTGCGAAAGAACTTGAGGTTTATTTTTGTTGGAATAGGTCGAAAAGTCTTGTATTTTTGTATCATCATTCTAAGTATTCTCAACTTCCAGCGCATGTTTTTAAAGAACTGCTTGGATTTGTTTGATTAATTAATTCAGTTGATGGGTAAAAATATTTATTATAAATTTTTAGTTTAAGATAGGAAACTTGATTTGTACTCTTGGATGGAACTAGTTTTTTACAAGGTTGATAGTTAGGTTGATATCTTTGATTTCCTTTTTAAATTATTATTTCAAACGAATGGGGTGCGATTTTTCAAATGAAGTCAAGGAAGATTTTTACAAGAAAACTGCCAAAATAAATAAAACTAGGCACAAAATTTTGAAAAAACAAAGAATAATCAGCTCATATTTCCAAGAGTTCAACGACATCACAGACTGTTCTGAAGACACCGACAATATTTCAAAAGACTTACAAAAAAGTCTCCGCAAAGTGAAAAATATCCTAAAAGACATAAAATCAGCTCAAAGGTCAAAGTCAATAGAAAAACTAAATGAAAACCCCCAAAAGCTGCTCCTAAAAACCCCCGAGAACTACAGTACTCAAATATCCGAAAAAGACTCAATCCAAAGTCCCAAAGGCCGAAACTCAGTCTTCAAACAGAGTCCTCGTCCAGAGTCAATTCTAGAAGACCCAGAGATAATTTCAATGATAATGAAAAACCGTCAACTTCTAATGCGACAGCTCACAAAGTAATACTCTAAAAATCCTAAATCATTCAATTAGCCACCAGTCATCTCTGAAAATTAAGACTATAAATGGAAATCGATCCAATATATTCCTTCCACAATGAAGAAAACAGCCACGAGACTTCTCGACAAGTTCATAAAAAACGACTAGATTGGCAAGTTTACGCTTTTGACATCTTTCCGATACCGACTGAAGAGACTCAGATCGCAATCGGATCATTGAATGAAGAAGTGAAAAACCAGGTCCAAATCTTGAAATTCGGAAAATATGAAGAATTTTATATTTGCACTTCTTTTGAACATGAGTTTTCACCGACTAAAATCATGTGGGACCCGGCGGGTGATAAAACTTTAGCAACTTCTAGTGATAATTTGAAAATTTGGAATACTGAAAATGATGAGGTTAGACTTATTCATAAGTTTCAGAATAAAGCTACTGAGTATAATGGGCCTTTGACTAGTTTTGACTGGTGCTCTAGAGATCGAAGTAAAATTGGAGTTGCGAGTATTGATACCACTTGCTCGATTTATGATGTTGTTAAGACCCAGCTTATTAAGCAAATTGTCACGCATAATAAGGAAGTCAATGATATTGCTTTTAGTCATGATCCGAATATATTTGTTAGTGTTAGTGGAGACGGTTCTCTCCGAAAATTCGATATGAGAAACTTAGAGCACTGCTCAATCTTATACGAAGACACAAACACTTCAATTCTCCGAGCCTGCTGGAATAAAATCGATCCAAACTACTTAGCAATAATTTCTCTAGAATCAAACAAAATCAACATATTCGACGTAAGATCAGCGATTCCATACCAAGAGCTAAAAGGGCACAACAGTTACGTGAACAGCATTGCCTGGTCACCAGAGTTCAACTGTCACCTATGCAGCGCAGGAGATGATAACAAAGCACTTATCTGGGACCTGCGTAAAAACTCAGAAGAAATAAAAGAGCCGATGATGGTTTACGATGCAGTCTCGCCCATCATCAACTTGACATGGTCAAGCCACAATCAGTGGATATGTATTGGATATGATAATTACATCGAATTACTTAAACCTTAAACTAACATTTTTAGACTTTTAACCATTTGAGTTACTTGGCGGGGGTTTATAATGATTTCAGATTTAGAAGAACTTAACTTCGAAAACTCCTCTCAAGAACTTAGCGAGTTACTCAGAGGGTCTCATTCGAGTCACTCACCGTTTAAAGACAAGGAAAAAAAAGAACCTCAAAAAAAAAGATCAAAAACAAAAAATCCGAAAAAAAATAAAATCCCGAAATTGAAGATTTTGAATAAACTTGTAGTGGTTAAGACTGGAGAGTCTTTGAATGATGTTCAAGAATTCGAATTTCTTAGAGATGAACTTCTTGACTTTGATGATCATTTAAAAAAACCTGCAGTTCAGTTCAAGATTAACAAAGAAAAAACTTGTAAAAGTACAAAATTTCTTGCTCAAAGTGTTTTGATGAATTCAAGTCCTAGGGATATGCTTGTTGTCCAACAGCCGAAAGATGTTCAGGGAGTCATCGCAAAGGTTACTAAGTCAGGAAAACGAGAAGGTTTTTTAGAAAACTTGAAAAATTTAGCAAGTCGGAAAAAACATGAAAAAATTTCGGTTTTTAATGATTTTTGTAATGATTCTGGCAAGGATCTAGAATCAAGTGAAAAAAAAATAGATAAAAATGAAGGGTCTGGAAAATTCACAAAGAAACCTTCCGAAGTTGATCCTGAATCTGTCAAAGATCAGGAAGTTTTCAACACTGAGAAAAATGAACCTTCTCCAAAGACTGGACAAAAAAGTTTTATTGACCCTCAAAGTCTTTTGACAAGATATGACTTGAAAGTCTTTGATTGTGATATCAACTTGAAAAGACTCAGCTCGGATAATGAAAAAGCTGAAAAAAAGCAAAAAGGATCGGGAAATAAAGGAAAAGCAACTGAAGTTGCTTTTGATGATATTGAAGATGTTAATTATGATGAAGAAAAACATATTGGAAAAATTATCAGGTTCAGGAAAATCAAAGATACTCGAAAAGATGAGGATTTTCAAGCAGATCAGAAAATTGATGATGGAATTTTAAGCCTTTTACAGAAACCTGAAGCGAAAATTATTCCAAAAACTCTTATTGGGTCTGAAGCTTTAACGAATTTCAAGACAACTGAAGGATCTGCAAATAAATCTCGTTTTTTTTTTAAAGTGCATCAAATTAGTTCAAGCAATAAGGAAAATTCTTTGAGGAAATCTGTGAAAAAGTTAGAAAAAAAGAACTTGTTATTTTTACTGAAGTAAGGTTTAATTATGAGAATTTTTAATAATTTCTTGACTTTTATTCAATTCAAACTGGAAATGAAACTATCTTAAATGATTTTTCATAGAATCAAAAAAAACTATCATATTTTAAACTCCAACTCTTGAAAACTTTCTAAAATAAATTCCGACAAGATGAAAAAAATATTCCTTCACAAACTTTAAACACCTCAAAGGCTAACCTAAACTAAATCATAAAAAAACCCTCATCCAATAAACCCTCAAATTAATTCTTCAAATCGATTCAACCTTCAACTCTCTTAAATTTAAATCCACGCCAAAACCCTTTCTTCCGAATTCCTTAAAATTTTTCCAAAGTCTTGAAATTTCATTTCTGAGGTGTATATTGACTATCTACTAGTTATAATAATAAGATTTTTATGAGTTTAGAAGTGAAAGATGACACAAAGCTGAGGTTGTCAGATGCCAGTACACTAGATCTGGAGTTCTCAAGTGACGATGAGCCCAGTATCCAGAGCAGTAAACTTTATCCAGAATTATCCTTCCATCATTTCCACCCGATTTCCCGTGAGCACCAAGAAATTTACACAGACCTGCAAGAAAAGCTTGAAAACATTCTAGAAACTCTTCACCGGGACCTGGAGCCTGTTTGCATCCGTGAAGAAAGGTCGTTTTCATCAAGTTCAGTCAACTTGTCAGGAATCGTGAATTCGCGACTATGCCGAAGAAGGTCGACATTGGCGAGCCCATCAACCCCGTTATAACTTACTTATTTAAAAGAATTCTTTTTCATCAAGTGCCAAATAGTTCAAATCACTAAAAAAGCATTTCTTACAATTTAAATGGAACACCTGAAGAAAAGCGCTGATATAAACATCAGAGGAACTGTTTATTTCTACGAACTTCTTTCTGACTCGGATAACCTGCAGTTGTCATTTGAAGAAAAAGAGTCAGCAAAACGTTGGAAAGGGGAATTTTCAGCGAATTATATAGAAACTCTTACTCAGAAGTCAAAAAGCTTTAAAAAGTTTCCAATCTTCTTAAAAATGCTTCTGAGTGGACTTGATGCGACGAGTGACTCAGTGATTATCGACTTGCTCACGTATCAAGAGCTGGAAATGTTCAGATCTTCGAGAAACCCGGGAAATGCTTCTTCCCAGGCTTCGAATCCAAAACTGATGACTAAACGATATCTGATCCTCACGTTTTCAGGAGAGTTCGAAAGAGTCCATTACCCTCTTCCACTCGCTTTTGAAGAAGCTCCAAACATTGAAAACCTGCAAAAAACAATCACTCGTCTTAAAAGTGAACTCGAACAAGCGAAAAAAATAAAAGAACTCGAAATCGACCCTTTGAAACTAATGCAAGAAAATGAAGAACTAAAGCAACATATAAAAAAAATTGAACATAACCAGATCCTTGCAGCAGTTCCTCGAAAAGGTGCTGTTGAAATCGATAATATCATCAGAGAGTCAAAACTTCTTGAACAGGAAAACGAAAGCTTGAAACTTGAAGGAACTAAAGAAGTGAAAATCTTGAGAAAAGAAAATCAGGAACTTCAACATGAACTTGATCGAGTCAAGAAAGAAATGGACTCAATTATTCAACAACTTGAAAGAGAAACAGGAAGTAAAGTCGGCTTCGATGAAGTAAACGCGAAAGTCCTTCTTCTATCTCAGCAGTTCGAAAAATCTCAAAGACAAGAAGCGAAATACAAACGTGAAATCGAAGCTTATCAGAAGGAAATTGAAAATTCTAAACAAATTGATGTGAAACAAAAGCAAAGAATTAAACAATTGGAAGAAGAACTGGAATCGGCACTTAAGTCTAGAAGTGGACTTAGAAACTCTTCTCCTGCTTCGAGGTCTAACCCCCGGGTTCCTGCTGCGGCTGTCAAATCGCCCCAGACCAGGTCGCCGAGGATTTCAACTCGCCTCGGCACACCCCCTGGGTCTCGGGAAAACTCGAGGGGGTCGGGAAGGCCGGGGTCTGACAGAATTGGAGTCAGATACTCTCCTAATACGAGAAATCGCGCTTCTCCTAATAGAAATTCATCTCCTGGGTCTATTTTTAATCGAAAAAATCAGTCACCTGTTTCAAGACTAAAAACTCCTCCGAATAAAGCGTCACCTGCTAGAAAGGCTTCTCCGCAGCAGTCACCTGCTGCGAGGAAAAATAATCCTGCTGAGGAGAAGAAGAGTAGCAATTCTAATGATCTCGATTCGAGGATTAAGAAAATCACGGAATTAATTAAGAAGACCAAGAATTAGAAGTGATTTTTGTATTGGGTAGATAATTTGATTTAAGGTTTAAGGATTTTTTGATTTTTAGTTTGGGGAAGATTTTTAAGGGTTTTTGGATTTTAAATATTTTGGAGGTTTAGGGGATTGTTTAGAGAATGATTTTTAAGGAAGTGAGTTTAGAATTAAGGGTGGTGAACTGATTATTGATTTAATTAAGGATTTAGATAAGACTGTGAGGACGATGTGAATTTTTAGGGGGTTTAGGGTTTCATTAAATTAAAGAAATTTTACTGAAAATGAAGGATTTTATGATTAGAGCTCATAAACATGTTGAATTAATAAATGTAGTCAGAATGATAGCTAACTTTTTGATATGAGTTAATTTAATTATATACTTAACTCATTTTTACACCCGCATTAAACAACAAATAGCTTAATAATGAATCTCTGCCTAAAGCCCAAAATCTTTCATTTTACCAGAGAATATAACATCAGACCTATATTCATTAACAGAACCTCATTCAAAAAATCTTCAGCAGCTCATTTTTCAGCAGACTTGATCAAGCCAACTGAAAAAGAACAGAAAGAAACATCTATAATGAATTTCGGCATCAAAGTAAAAAATCGTAGATTAGCTTCAGAATCCTCTGTTTGTGAAATTTCAGAACTTGAAGTTGGCCTGAGTAAGAAAAACATTACTTTAAACCATATAAATAATTTTTTCGCTCGACGCAAAAGTTCTAACAAAAGAGCTCGGTTTACGACGTTAACAGAAGATTTTGATGAATCCAGGAACGAGATACAAGGAAAAAAGCTCAGATTTAAGACCGATGATTGTCTCCTAAATAAAAACGGTTCGATTGGTCTCGATTACATAGAAAAAACCACTAAAACTCGGATGAAAAGAAAAAAGATTTTCCAGAACTACAGAAAATTAACAGATAAAAGACAATCAGTGTCAATTCAAGCTGACATGAGTGGAAACTACTAAAATTTAATTAAATTCTTGATAAATAATCATTTGTAATGATTAATAAATACAGCAAACATGTCTAACACTGGCAAGGAAATCACCTTAAAATCTCAGCATCTCGAAATGCAAAACGAAAAACTCAGAGCCCAGCTTAAGGAGTTGAAGGCAGCTCTTGACAATATTTTAGCTAAAACTACATCAAATTATGAAATTACTTCTAGGATTGAAGACCAAAACAAAGAAATTAACTCGAAAATCAAATATTATAAGACAGAATGCTTGAAAATGAAAAAAGAACTTGAAGGTAACATAAATATACCGAAGATCACAGACCTAGAAAACGAATCAAAATTCCTAAGCAAAAAACTCGAAGAACTTAAAAAAGAAAAGGAAAACTTATCGAAATTCGATAATTTGAGTAAACACGCACTTAAAGGAGCTCAAAGCGCAAACTCATATCCAGAAAAAATCCAGTTTTTGAAAAGTGAAATCAGAAACAACAAAGAAAAAATCAAAGAACTCATTCAACAAAACACAAAAGAGGAGAAGTCGTTAAAAGCCCAACATGAAAAATGTGTTGATCTCGAAAAAAAATCACGAAAACTCTTCGAAATGATTAAAGCAAGAAAAAAGGACGAAGAAGAAAAGAATAAAAAAAATGAGAAAAAGGAAACTGAAGTTAATGAGTTCTTATTGAATGATATTCAGGAACAAATTTTAAAAGCTGAAAAGGAAAAAATTGAGAAGGAAGCAAATATGAAAAATCGCATCAAAAGTATTGAGACAAGTATTCGAGAAAAACAACATTTTTTGGAAATGCTGAAAGTTAAGCTGAAGGAAAAAGATCAAGAATGTCGACTAAGTCTTATGAGGATTAGTGAATCAAAAAAACTAGTCAAACATAACCAGCTAAAACCCTTAAGTCATAGATCAAGAAATTCCACTCCAAAAAGACTCGAAATGTCTCCAATGCATAGTCCAGACAATCATATTGGAAGAAAGTCTAGCCAAGACGGAGAAAGACGAAGAAGCTCAACAAACCAAAAATTGTTTCATCAGGAAACAATGAAAATCATAAAAAATCTTCAGACTAATTTGAAATTCGTTCCATAATGCAAAGAGATCATCTTACTTAATCTGAATTTTTATTAAATTCCATATAAATATGATGAAAACGCTTTCATCAGCAAAGGTTTCAAGTCAACCAATTTCACAAGATTTTCATAAGAATTCTCCTAAGTTTCCTATCCCACCCCCAGAAGAAATATTTTCCTCAGCATGCAGTCCAATCCTCGACAAATCCCTTCCAACAAACTTTGCATTATGCAACTCGCCAGCCGAATCCACCGATTTAGACACACAAGCATCATACGATTTTTCCGACCTGAAATTTGAAGACGACCGAATAAAATTCCCCAACTTTCAGATGCGTTTTCCCAAGCAAAAAACATCAAAAACAAGTATTTTTCGTTTCGGCATCTCTCCACTAGAAGCGATCGAAGAGAGTTCCCAAGAAGAAGTGATGTTCCACAAGCCAAGAACAAAAACGATTCACAAGTCTCATCACGAAAGCCCTCGTCTGATAATCGACGGTGCCTTTACAAAGAGACCATGTCAAAAGCGAAAAATTCTCGGAAAAGCACTGAGCACTATATACAAGTCTCCTTATTCCTGCAACCTTCACTTATCACCATGTTGTCTTCCAGCATTAAAACAAGGTGAAAAGACTTTAAAAGCAGTGAAAAGTTTCAGAAACTTGCGAACAAGGAAGTCTATTCTAAATGATTAATATTGAAGTTTTCATAGTTAGATCTAATGGACAAATACCACGAACCTGCCGAGGCAACGGCGAAGCTTTTTCGCTTGTTGGACAACGTAAAAGTATTTAGAACCATGACGGGTTTATCACCATTGAAGACCTTGCCTTGACCTTCAGGTCCATCCATCTTCACCCTCCGTTGAAAGAAATCAAAGCGATCTTAGGCCAGGCAGGGACTTTGAAGCTAAATTATCAACAAGTAACAAAAAATCAGTTCCAGACTTTAAGAGCTTCTAAAAAGCGCTGCGAGTTAAACGTCATCGCTGAGTTTAAAAAGTTTGAAGACAAGGTGCATAAAGGGTATATCACGCAGAGAAGCATTGAAGATGCCTTGTTTTGTGAAGGCATTGCCAGGGCGGAAATCGCTTCTATTGTAGCCACTTTGATGAATATTGATAAGAATCGAGATGGGTTCATCACTTATAAACAACTTTTCGACTTTTTGATGGGAATCTTGCCGGAAGAGTGGATCAAGTGGCTTATTAGCAAGTAGGCAGTATTTAGTGCTGATAGGGGAATCGCGACTGATAAAATGATTGAAATCATTCAAGAACATGGACTTAATGGAAAAGCTGCTGAGGATTTTTTAAATGCTTATTTGGATATCAAGGCCAGAGGGTAGTAATAATATGAAATGGAAGGAAGGACTTGTTAAATGCTTTTTTTATGGAATTCTTTTCGTTGGAAAATCTGATTTTATTGCAGGGATTATTTTTTTTGCACTTACTGCAGGAGTTTCTCCTTTAAGTGATTGGATCACTTTGATTAAAGAAGTACCTAAAGTTATTATTGTTATTTTCTTATTCGGAGCACCTTTCAAGTAACTCCTATTCAGCTTCGACCTGTTACGAGTGGCATTAATGATCACGAACTACATTCTTTACCCTTTTTTAAAAAATAAAGAATTGAGAATTCAAGAAAAAATCCTGATTTTTTCAGTTTTATTCGCGACAAGCCAACTGCCTCTAGACTGGGACCTGGAGACGATTTTCCAGTTCTACCCCTACCCCCTTCTGATAGCTCTCGACCTAACCCACAGTGTTTTCGTCCTTCTCAACACATTTATCTTACTTTAACTTACTCATCATATCTAAAAACTCTTTAAAGTCCACAAAGTTGTCCTCATTCTGGTCAACTTCCCTGATCAATTTATTGTAAACTTCTATTTCCAACTTGTTTCCGCCTTCCAGCATTACTTTCAGCTCTTGAGCTGAAATTTTACCGTTTTTATCGCGATCGAAGGCTTCAAAAGCTGACCTTAGACGTTCTTTTGAAAGCAACTTCGACCTGTCCATTGCTGCTGCCAGGAATTCGGAGTAGTCGATGAAGCCACTGTTGTCGGTGTCTACTCGGCTCATTATCGACTTTATCTCGTCTTCGGTTAACTGGGCGCCGAAGATTTGTTTGCAGTATTCGATGAACTCTTGTTGGTTTATTTTTCCGTCGCCTGAGGAGTCGAAGGTCTTGAAAATTCCTATCAACTCGTTTTTTTCGCCTTGACTTAAGAGTTGGGAAACGATGTATCTTATGACTGCTCTTTGAAACTTCGAAGTATCCCCAAAAGAACTTAAGT
Organism: Stentor roeselii; assembly: GCA_006503475.1. Taxonomy (NCBI): domain Eukaryota; phylum Ciliophora; class Heterotrichea; order Heterotrichida; family Stentoridae; genus Stentor; species Stentor roeselii. Next base: position 57,151 of record RSEH01000056.1, on the reverse strand, counting down.
TGCTTATCACATGCTGAATAAAATCATGGTTGTCTATTGGAGGTTTCGATTTTTGAACCCATGCATCATTCACTGCTTCTTGAGCAGATATTCTTTTTCCAGGGTTTAATTCGAGTAACTTTTTCACCAATGCCTTGGCCTGCGGACTTATATGTTCCCAAATAGGTAATTCTAAAGAAAATTGTCCTCTTGCAATAGCGGCTATCGTTTGCTTTTTATCTTTTCCAGCGAAAGGAAGTTTGCCTGTTAAAAGGATATACATGATGACTCCACAGCTCCACATATCACATTTTTCATCATATTTTTTTTTGAAAATTTCAGGAGCTATGTAGTTAACAGTGCCAATAGTTTGGCTTAACTTTTTTCCATGAACAAATTCACAGGCAGTCCCAAAGTCAACAATTTTAATATTTCTACTCTGCGAGTTATCCAACAGCATATTTTCAAGTTTCAAGTCTCTATGGACAATACCCGAAGAATGCATATAAAAAACTGCCGAAAAAACCTGTTGCATAAAGTGAGAAGCATCAGCTTCATTCATAGATCCTCTTTTGATGATCATATCAAGAAGTTCTCCACCCCTGCAAAGTTCCATGACGACGTACAAGTTGAATTCGTCTTCATAAAACTCGAAAATTTTGACGATGTGGGGATGGTCGAGTTTTCGAAGGACCAGAACTTCGTTGATTACTTTTGTTCTTGATTCTTCTGAGTGGAGTTTGTATTTGTTTATTATCTTTATTGCTCTCGGCTCTCGGGACTCTTTGTTTACTGCTGATACTACTGTTCCGTATGACCCGGAACCTAGACTTTCTTTTATTTCGTAGAATGTGTAGATGGAATCAGGAAGGTTTTGAACGAATTGACCTGGAAATAAAATTATTGATCCTCGGTGGGTCCGAGTAATCTTCTTCTGAACAATTCCGCATCCCATTTATTTAACTTTATTGATCGGTGATGAAACCGTCCATTCCTTTCCTTCAAGTTTCAAGCCATCAGGACCGAAAACCACCTTACAAGACTTTTGATTAAAATACTTGAGAGCAGCCTGTACAATTTGATCCTTATTGACAGAGATCAATCTATTCCTATTGACTTCCAGCTGTTCAACAGTAAGCTGATTAACAAACCCATGAAGTCCCCTATCATAAATAGCAAGAGGTTTATCAACCCTAGCAAAAACTCCAAGTTTCCCTTCATCAATATCCCTTTGACTGAACTTTCCTTTCGAAATCGCAGAAATTGCCTTATCAAAAGCTTTAAAAGTACTCAAATTATTCGGATCACGGAAGCTGCTCAAAACAATAGTTCCTCTGATGCTATCAACAGAAGCAGAAGAGCCATAAGCACCTCCTTTTTCTCTTACTTCCTTCAACAAGGCCTTCATTGTCATTATTTCGCAGAGCACCTTCAAAGTTGCGTAGTCTTCGCTCGAGAAGTGAACAGCGCTGAAGGCTTGAACAACGTAGTTCACCTGAATTGGCAACGTGTAAAAAAGACTTGAAAAAGTTGGCTGGAACTCTGAGAGGGATAAAGGTGAACGATTTGAGTCAAATGAGGGAAAACTTGAAGAGATACGTGATAAAAGACGGTCGATCTTATTGGATATTATTGTTTTGTTTGATTCTTCAGAGGTGTGAACTAGAAATTCTAATGATTTTCGATTTAGAAGGAAAGAATGGATTTGTTCTAGGTGTGTTTTTAATTCGTTTGAAGAGGTTTCTAGCCGGTTTACTAGCTCGCAGTCGTGATTTAAGGTTTTTAGTGACTCGTATTGAGAAGCCGCTACATTAAGCAAGCTACTAGCAATTCCAGACCCATACGAAGTTCCAGAGTCCAGCAAGTTATCAGTCCGAGACTTGACACTTCTTTTAACCAGGTTCTGAATATGATCAAACTCATCAAATCGAATCGAAGTAAGAAACTCTTCAAATATTTCAAAAGTTTTTTCAAGGTTTCGGTCAAGACATGCGATTCTCATTAAAAACAACTCATTATGAACTGAAAGAGAATTCGGTGAACTTGAAGAGAGAATAGCTGAAGATATCCCAGAGACAGTGTAGAGGTCTTTCAAAGTATCGAAGGAGTTGTGAGGATGACTCGATGTTCCAAGTGAGTTGATAAGGCGATTGTAAAGTGGGAAGTAAGGCCGAAGGCCAGGTGGAAGGTCTTTAACATCACATTTGACCCGAATGTACGAGATGCCATTTGTGGGTTGAATGATATAATTGACTTTAACGCCATTAACAACTTCTGTCGCATCATAAACCACGTAATTCCCCTTTTTTTCAATATCATCAACTACCAGTGTAGGAAGCACGTCAGGATTTTCTTCTTGGTTCTGAGCTTCAGCCAAGTCTTCAGCATCTTTTTTTATTTTTTCACTTGCCTCGGAATCAAGTCGCTTTTGAATATTTTCCAGTTCTTTCTGCTCGGCCTGGTTGAGGACTTCGACGTATTCATTGTCAGGAACTGCTAAAAGTCTAACATGATGATCGTTATTCAAAAGGTACTTTTTTATCAGGTCCTGAAAGACGGGTACACCTTCAGCCAGCATCTTTCTTATCTTCTTAACATAAGAGTTTATATAAAGCGGGACCAGAGGGTCACTTCCATGCAAAACGAAAGGAATCATGTTAGAAATAAGAGTAAGTCCAAAGTTTTCCCTTACTTCTTTATTGCTTACTTCAATTTGATGCAATGCGGATTGAACCAGTTCATCACTAAATCCATTTTTCACAACATTTTCAAGTGTTTCTCTGATAGTTCTTTCAATAATCTCCACATTATCCTGTGCGATTCCATTGAGTCCTATAGTGAAAGTTCCTTGTTTCGTTGAAAAATTGTAACCAGTTCCTGATAAATACTTACTTCCCAGGCGACTTTCCAACAAAGCTCTGTACATCGGAGAGTCTTGGCTTGAAAGCAAGGCCGAGCTCATCACTGACAATGCAAAAGTACTGAAAGGGTCAGCATCAATAGGGTCACAAAGATAAGAAACTACGTATTTGCAAGGACGGCCTGGGTCAGTCTGCACCGGGTCTGAAGGGACTTTGACAATAGTCAAATCTGGTCTCGACACTTTCCCCGCCAGGGGAACTGAAGTGTTCAGCTTGTTCGGCTTCAGCTGGTTTAAAACTTTTTCACTGATTTCTTGTTGCAAGGAATTTATGTCGAGTTTTCCGTAGGCTAAAAAAGTCGCGTTGCTTGGGTGGTAAAAGTCAGAATGGAACTTAAGGAGATCTGAATAGGTTAACTTTGGAATTGATTGAGGGTCCCCGCCGCTGTTGAACTCGTAAGTCGTTCCAGGCATCAAGTCTTTTGAGAGGCGAGAAGCTAACACGTCTGAAGGGTCTGAAGCGTATCCTTTCATTTCGTTGAAGACTACGCCTTTGTATATCAACTTCTCGTTTTCCCAGTCTAGTCTCCAGGCCTCTTGAAGGAAATCCTCGTGTTTTAGTAATGGGAAAAAACTTGCGTCTAGGTATACGGATAGAAGGTTGTAGAAGTCTTTGTTGTTTTTTGTTGAAAATGGGTACATTGTGAAGTCGGAACCTGTCCAGGCGTTCATGTAGGAGTTTAGACTACGACTTAGCATCTTCATGAATGGGTCTCGGACTGGGTAACGAACTGAACCACACAGAGCGATATGTTCCAAGCAATGTGCGACTCCAGTATCATTCCCAGGAGTAGTTCTAAAAAGTACAGCAAAAGCCTTATGATTATCCTCAGAGTCCAAATGGATAAGATTAGAGCCAATGCTATGTGAGTAAATATTTGAAGTTATTTTGAAGTCTGAATGAACCTGTTGTGATCTCAAAGCCCAAGCAAACCTTCTCTGTAACATTTATGCAAAGATGTAAAAACCTAAAAAAATCATGGAATTCAAATAATGGATGAAAAAGTTGATTCCGAATTAAAATCCCCTGAGGTATCCAATTTCAAAGAAAGCCGCAGAGAAAGTTTTATCTTCGAAGAACTCTCAGCAGTGGACCCGATGGACTGGGTGAACATTCCGAAGCCCATCCAACAAGTCATCGTTTCGATAAAAAAATGTTTATCTTCTAACAACAAGCAACTGAATGAAATCAGCGACAAACTCTATCAAATCACGACAAGGTTTAAAAAAAGACTCGATGGAGTTGAAGAAAAAGTTGAAATTTTTGAAGTCACTTTGAAAGAATCTCTTGAAAGTAATGAGAAAAATTTAAAAGAGTTCAAAGATAACTTGAATGATGAAATCACTAATTTTAAAGATAAACTTAATAAAGATATCAACTTCAAGGTCAAAAGTTTGGAAGGAAAAACCGCCTATACTGATGATCAGGTTGTTAATTTGAAGAAATATGTAAATTCTTTGCCTGGAATTGAAGAAGTTGAAAAAACTATCAAAAATCGAGGACTTGAGTTGAAAGAAATTGTTAAGGAAGAAGTTAACAACTTTTATATTGAACCTTTAAATATGACCTTGAAATATGAAATTGATGAAAATAAAACAAAAACTGATGAAAATATTAAAAAAATCAAAGAAAATGCGGATTTTCTTGAGTTGCTTAAAAATGAAACTTCTTCTAAAACTAAAGAATTTGAAGAAAAAACAGAAGAAAATAATAGAAAAATGAAAAATTCTATTGAAAGAATGAAAGATTATATTAATATTCAGGTAAAACAAACTGAAAATTCTTCTAATGACCAGTTTGAAAAGTATACTAAAACTATTGAGGCTTTGAATACTTCGCTGCATGAGCTTAATCTTAAATATCAGTCACAGATCTTCGCAATTCAAAAAGATCTGGACCAGACCAAGGCGAAAAATTTGGATTTCATCAAGAATTTTGATGATTTTAAAAAACAGATCGAGGAAGAAAAACTGGAGGATAGAATTACTGAAGAGTCTCGTGGCGAGGCTCCTTTGACCTTCCAAGAATCACTTCCATCAATCCCATTAATCCATCCAAAGCCAACAATCGAAGAACCCCCTTCAATTCCCCAAGACCCCCAGCCAACCCCAACCCCAACCCCAAAGCCAGTTCCTATTTCCAAGTTGATTCCAGAGTTAGAAATCAGGCCAAATCCTCGTAAAAAGTCCGTTTTTTCAAAGAAAGGTCCAGAAGACCCATTCAAACAAATCTCAAATCTCCAAAAATACGTAGACTGCAAATTCCAGCTGATAGAAGACAAGCTAAACAAAGAACTCCAAGAAACAATCTTCCCTCTCGAAAAGCGTATGAAAGAAGTCATCTTCCGCAACGAAAGCGATTTTTCAGACATAAGAGAAAAACTTGCATGGCTTCCAATGAGTTTTTCTCAAATCAAAGATAAATCTCCAACAGAAGCCAGAATTTTCACATTAGAAGCTCGTCTTCGAGCTGAAGAAAACAACAGAAACGAGTCAGTGAATCGAATAATGAAAATGATAGACTCAATCCACAGCATTTCCCCAGCACTTGTAGAAGACGGGTCTTTACCTCCAATAAGAACAGTGAGTGTTGTTCATGACCGTCACTTTTCAGTTGATTCAGGTGTCAGCAGCGAGTCGATTCGAAAGCAGGCAGAAAGCGAATTGGGTCGATTTTCGAACGCTTTTCGCCCAGGCAAAAGTAACTTTCTGAAGAAATTTTCTCTAAAAAACCAGCTGACGACCACCTGGAGGGAAAATTCTTTCATTAACAGGAAATAATTTAATAACTCGATGAAGACTAATATATGAAAATGGATCTTGACATGAATGAAAGAACTGAAATGAACAACCCGGAAGAATTGCAACCGAATGACTTGGAACCACTTTTTGATCAGCGAATGAATTCGAATGAAACGAAGACGAGTTCTTTTCCAAGTCCTGTAGTTCCAAGTCCGGATTTCATCGACGATGTGGAAACTTTTGAACCGACTTACACGGTTAAAGAAAACATGAATGAAGAGTTCATTCGCAGGGAAAATGAAAGAGTTGATAATCCTCAGCTGGTTTTAAATCGAGTTGTTTTTGACTCTGTCGAACCCAGTCCTTTTCAAAAAATCAAATCACCAACTGAACCTTACTACAAAGTAAAAACTCAGGAAGATACGACTTTGGTCTTTGAAAGCAGATTTGAATCAGGAAACTTGAGAAGAGCGACTCAGATTTACCAGTTTGAATATGATTTGATATTGAAATGGGATCATAATACCAAAGGCAATGTGCAATGGTACTACTTTTCATTGACAAATACGAGAAAAGAGCAGAAATATGTGTTTAACATAATCAATATGTTGAAACCGAATAGTCTTTATAACTTTGGCATGAAACCCTGTTTTTACTCACAAATCGCTGCGAATACCAAACATGTGGGGTGGGTGCGTGAAGGAGAAGATATTTATTACTATCAGAATACTTTTAAAAAAGGATCAGGGCCCCCTCTGTATACTTTGACTTTCAGCATAACAAGCAAGTATGACCATGACACGATTTACCTTGCCCATTGTTATCCTTACACTTATTCAGACCTCACGAAGTATCTGGATAGCATTGTTTATGAACCGATGAACAGAAATCGTGTCAGGAAAAAGACTTTGTGTCAAACTCTTGCTGGTAGAAATTGTGATGTCTTGACTATCACTAACTTCAATTCTAAACATGAAGTTATTAGGGAAAGAAAGGGAATCACACTTTTTGCTAGGGTGCATCCTGGGGAAAGTAATAGCTCTTGGATGATGAAAGGGATTATTGATTATCTTATGTTTCCTACTCTTAAGGCGAAGCTGCTTAGGGATCACTTTGTGTTTAAAATTGTTCCTATGATTAATCCCGATGGAGTTGTTTTTGGGAATAATCGATGTGGAGCTGCTGGAGTTGATTTGAACAGGTGTTGGCAGGAACCTTCTAAGAAACAACATCCTACTATTTATCACTCTAAGGCCATGGTAAAACAATTCAACGAAGATCAAGGCATCTTCATGTCATGCGACCTTCACGGTCACAGTCGAAAGAAAAACATCTTCATGTACGGTTGTCCAAGCAAACAAAAAAACAAAGAAAAACTTTTCCCAAAACTAATGGAGAAAGCTTCAGACTACTTCAGTTTCAACGACTGCCTTTTCGGTGTCCAAAAAGCAAAAGAATCAACAGCTCGAATAGTTTTATTCAAAGAGTTCGGAATTACAAACTCTTACACAATTGAAGCATCTTTTTGTGGAGCGAGTTTTGGAAATAAGGCTGATTTTCACTTCAATCAAGAAGAGCTTCAAGAGTTTGGACATGAATTTTGTGAAGCTCTTCTTGTCATGTGTAGCGATTCGCAACTTGTTAAGAGTATCAGTGATGAACTTGATGTGCCTCCACCTTTTGAAGAGGAGATTCAGGATGAAATACCGGAAGAAGAAGAATCTAGGAGAAGAAAACGGTCGAAGAAACCAATTGTTAAGAAAAGGACGCAGATTAAGCCAAAGTAGATCTGTTATTTTAACTAATTCGAGTTATTCAAAATATAAATGACTGAACGGTCACTCACCCCATCACCCCACCGATCCCAAAACCTAGAGCGAGGAGTCTTCTCCTCCTTATCAGCTCTTTCCCTCTACAAGCAATCCTTAGAAGAAAGAAAGCAAGTACAGTCCTCTTCATCCTCCTCAATAATAAACAAAAAGTCTCCACTTCCAAAGCCCCGGTCGCCGCACAGAGTGCGTCAAATCACAAAAAGAACTGAAAAATCTCCAGAAGCCACTCCAAGGTCTCCTTTAAAAGTAACAAACCGAGGACGAGAAGAGCCTGAAGTTCGTTCAGAGCAAGACTTCAACAAGCTTCAAGACTCGCTAAAGTCACTCAAACTTCTTCTTGAAAGAGAAAAAAAAATCACTGCAAGACTTGAGACGGAAAATAAAGATTTAAAGGCGCAGATTAAGTCTGAACAGGAAAAAAGTGAAAAATTTCAGAAAAATATTCAAAATCTTATGAATAATAACTCGATTACTTCACAAGAAAATGCAAAACTTGTTGATGAGATTAAAGGTTTTAGGGAAAATTTAGAAGGTGTTAAGGAACATGTTAAGAATCTTGCTGGAATTATTGTTTCGGTTTTTGGGTTTTTCTTTGCTGGATTTGAAGAGAAGGAAGGACTTGTTTGTCAGGAAAAAACAAGACTTGCAAATAAGATTAAGGAAATGGTTTTAGCGAAATTTGAAGAGATTCAGGGAAGTGCTGCTGTCGACTTGAATAGGCAGGTTGGTGAAGTTAGGTCTTGGCTTTTGGTTAGGAACTTTCCGAGGCAGATAGGTTTGAAAAAAGAACCCGAAATTTCTTACACAGTTGAATACTTTGATGGAAATGGAAGTCTTGGAAAGTCAACTGAAAATACAGTTCATAGCTATTTCACTAAATCTGATCATGAAGAAATAAGTTTTCATGGGGTGAAGACAGCGATTGCCCTCTACGATTTTGAAGGCGAAAGAGATGATGATTTAACTTTTTTCTGTGGAGACACCATTGAAATCCTCGAAGAATGCGACAGTGGATGGTGGATCGGAAAGCTGAATGAAAAAACAGGCTCATTCCCTTATAATTTTGTTCAAGTTTTATAATGTAAGTAAGCCTTTCCTATAAGAAAATGGTTGTCTATTTGTCTATAAATGGCTATTTACCTGCATATCAATCAACATAATCCAACTCTATATTCTCAAGATTTTCTCCAAATCACCAAGTGCACAGTAAAAAATCAAAGTCTTTACGTTAGTCTTGGATATGCAATTCTGAGTAGCATAAGCAGACTAAGAATGACTTCCCACTTCCGATCGACATATCAAATCCTAGAACAACTTCTAAAAGAGTTCCAATCATTGCAAGGGATTGAATATTATTCTGCATTCTCGGCAAATATGCTCTCTTCACTAGGATACGCAGTACAAACCGAATACGCTGGGTATGTTGGATGGCTATCCCAACAAAACATAGACTTCATAGCATACGCAATGCGAGGCGTAGTTTACTTAATCCTCCACCGTTCATCCCATCAAGAAGCGAACTACGTGATCGACATGCAAACTCCTCCTTATAACGATCGTGAAATTCTGAAACTCGTTGCAGAATCCTTGAAACTAGGCATTCACTTCATAGAAAACGGCAGAAATTTAGAGTTTTTTGAAGACTTTTCCGATTCAAAACCCGTGATATTCATTGGAAAACATGATGGAGAATATCAGGTACTGAACCACAAAGACTACCTAAACAATCAAAATTTCGAAACATATCCTTACGTCTATAAAAGAACTTCTGCTCCACCTGCTCCTCCAGCGCCAATCAATGCACCTCCAATGGCTCCTCCACAGCCTGTCAATGCAAGTCAATCAAAACAAGAATCAAACTCGATCTTTACTGGACTTCTGAAACAAATCATTAAAATCATGAATGATCGACAATGGAGATTTGGTTCTGAAGAGAAAAAAAAAATCAAACTTTACTTGAAAAACCTGAAAAAATTTAAGATTTATCAAGAAGAGGTAAAAATTTTAAAAAGTTTAATTGAAGAAAGTCTCTGCAGTCATTCTTTTGGAAGTTTTTTTTTATTTACCTGTGGAAAATTGCATTGTCGAGAATGTTTTCATGAAGAAATCACCTTGAAAAAACTGTTGAAGCATCAGATTTACTGTTCTTGTAAGAAATTGCTTCAGGAGAAAGAACTGGCTTATTTCTTTAAGGATGATATTAAGGCTTCGAATGAGTTTAGCGTGAAAAATCCTCTGTTGGCTGATGATATGATGACTATTTCTCAAATGCGTCAAGGCCCAGGGATCCCTCCTCAAAGCATGGGAATTCCTCCTCAAGGCATGGGAATTCCTCCTCAAGGCATGGGAATTCCTCCTCCAGGCATGGGAATTCCTCCACCTGGATTGGGAATACCTCCTCCAGGCCCAGCCACGGGAATGCCTCCTGAAATCGGAAGACCACAGCAAACTTTTAATCAAGGTGCACCAGAGATACCTCCTCTTAATCCTGGTATTAATGCAAATCCTCCTGGGTTACCAAATTTACCACCAGGGATTGGAGTTCCAAACATGTCTCAAGGTTTTTCCGGGTTTCCTCCAGGAATTCCAGGGTTTCCTCCAGGTGCTCCTCAAGGTATACCACCAGGAAACCCTCCGAATATACCAGGGCTTGTGCTTAGTAGCAATAATTCAGGGTATTCAGGAAATCCTGCCTTGATTCCTAAAGTTGTAAGCCCCAAATCTGGGTTACCTTCAGGGATTCCAATGCCATCTCATTTTATGAATGAATCTGGTACAATTAGCATGCCTAGAGTGAATTTCTGTGCCAAGTGTGGAGCTCCAATAAATCCTGCTGAAATCGTATACAGAGATGGGAAATCTTTTCATGGAAAATGCAATTAGGATAATTTTAAAGTTTTTATTGAGTAAAATTTAGAAGTTAGGATAATTTTCTGAGGGTATGAAAATTTATTATTAGTGAATTGTTAGGATTTTGTTGAATAAGATATGAAATAATAAGGATTTGATAAATTGAGGATGATTGTAAATCAATTTTAAAATATGAATGAAGTAATTTTTTTTAAAATGTTTGCAAGTTTAAATTAATCACAAATAATTCAATAAAAGATAGTTTAAAGATTTTTAGAGTTTTAGAGATAACTGAATAAGAAGTGGTTGATATTTGATTAGAATTAATAAATTTCATTATTTTACTAATTCTATAAAATAACTTCTTGATTCCTATTTCTTAATAATAAACCGAGATGATTCTCAAATCATAAAAGAAAACTGAATCATCAATCATGAAAAATTTATATAATTGATAAATGTCAGACATAAAGAAAAGAGTCTTAACAGGGATTCTGGCCTGTTCCTTACTCTGTCTGATAATCGAATATTTCACAAGTTCAGTTTTAGCCATAATAATCGTGTACTACCTTGCCTGCTCCGAGTACTTTTCAATAGCAAAGTTAGCCCACGAGAGAAATCTTCAAGTAAAGCTAGTGCACTCATTTTGTCTAATTCCATTTTCAGTATTTTTCATTCCCCTCTCATTTCTCCTCTCTTGTTTCTTCGGTCATCAAGAAGCAATTTTACTTTCAGGTCTTTACCTTTCAACAATTTTTTCAATTTTGCTGCGTTTATTCGAGTATTCCTTATTTTGCAATAAAAACAAGCCAGAAGACCCTATCAGGACTTTATCATTTTCAGTCCTGACAGTAATTTTGACAGATATTTTCTTTTGCTTGTTTTTTGCATACCCCTTCTGCTTTTCGATTCTACTGGTGAGCCTTGAGTATTAATTATTTAGGAAAAGAACTCAGTTCATGTTTCTGTGGATTTTCACTACTTTTCAATCAGACAACGGAGCTTTGCTATTTGGAAGACTTTTTGGGACTTTTCATCCTTTTCCGCATATTTCACCTGCCAAGTCGATTCAAGGAGTTGTTGGAGCTTTTGTCTTGCCTTATTTATCCTTGATTCCGCTTGTTTTTATTGGAGAAACTCGGTTTACACCTTGTTTGGGTCATGGAGATGCAGTTGTTATTTCGGTTTTAACTGGATTTTTGGCTTTTGGAGGAGATCTCACTGAAAGTTTTTTGAAGAGAGTCGCTGGAGTGAAAGACTCTGGGAATCTGTTCCCGGGGCATGGAGGGATTTTGGATAGACTGGATTCTTTAGTGTGGGTCACGCCTTTTATTTACTACTACAGCTCGTGGTTGAATCAGCTTAGTTAAGCCAGGTTAAGATAGTCTTAAGTTTCGAACAAAGCAGAACAATATTTAAAGTTATTTCAATTCATGTAAATTTTATCTTTCAATAAGCATCAACAAATAATAACGATTTTTTATTAGAACCTTTCTAGGAATTTCTTTAAACTTAACACTTTCCTTAAAGTTTTTAATTTCAGTGAAATTTGCCAATTCTTCTCAAAATCATGAAATTTTCCTAAAAAATATCCTCTTTCTTTAAATCTCTGAAAACCTTGAATCCTGTGAAAAATCTAATCCTCATACCTTTCTCAATAATCATTGTAATCTTAACAATCATGAAAAAAAACCAAGTGAAAACTTCTCAATCTAAACCTAAAAAAGGGACTCCAGACCTTCCCGAGTCCAACACCTTGGCAGTGATTCCTTCAGAAGACTTCAGCCTATCTTCTTCGATCATGAATTTAGACATTCCAGCCGAGCCGAGTTTCAAGCTGCCAGTGAAATCAACAGAGACCAGAAAAGAATGCGACTTGGCCGACATCGGGACATTCTCAAAAGACATGATTCAGTTTTCTAAGAGCGCATCAAGAGAAGAGCCTCAAATGACCAGCGAATTTTCTGAATTAGAGTCCGACCCTCAAGAACTTATTAAACAGATCCAGGACCTTCAACAAGAAATAACAGTCATGACTCAGAGAATTGTTACTACTGAAGAAGCGATGAAGCATAAAGACACTGAAGCTCAAGAGTTAAAAGAACTCCTGATAAGACTAAGAGAAAATCAAGTAATGATCATGGAAACAAGTGAAAAGCAATCAAAATGCAAATCATGTGAATTGTTTTAGTATTTTCAATATTTTCTATAACTTAATCTATCCTATTTCATTCTTAAACAATCATCAAGATAATAACTAAAGAAATAATGAAGTTTAAAATAATTTCAAGGATCATGGAAAGATTAACATCTGGAATTAACTAATAACTAATGACCACCCTTCAAAGTCTTCAGTCCCGAGGTCATCTTTTCACATATAAACTGCTGAAACCTTCCAAAGTCCTCCATATCCGCCTGGCTTGACGAGTACGGAATTAACTCCTGGAAGAAATAATTGAAGTAGAACTCCCAGGAGGCCTTCAAACTCTTCTTCGGTTTCAAGCTTCCACCCATAGCGATTCCCCAAGCTGCAAAAGCCGCACAAAAGCTAGGATTTCCAAAGAGTCTCTGTTTGTACTGCGAGTTGTACGACAAATATTCTCCGTTTTTGCCTGGCTTGCCCTTGGCGAAGTACCAGTTCCAGAACTCTTTGTCCTTTGAGACAGTCTTCAACTCGAAATAGTTTCCCTTGACAAAGTTCTTGAAAGCCCTCAGCCAGTACTTATCCAGCACTTCAGTCTTCAGAGGGTTTCCGGGTCGGAGCTTTTTGCGGCCTCGGCTCTTCGGCCTCGGCGGTTCTGAGCTGGGCACTTCTAAGGTTTGTGATGTGAAGAAAGGGAAAAACATTTGTGTGAACTCTGTTGAAAGAAATGTAATTTGTTGAAACAAATTGTTCTCCATTGGATATTTTGGATTTATAGCTAATTAGAATGTTATGGAGTAAGAATTTTTTACTGGGTGTAAGTTTTTACTTTTGGAGATTGTTAGTGGAGGCTTGAAAGGCATTTATTATTCATTTGGAATTATTAAGATTTTTTTTAGAAGGTCTTTTGAATTGTTTCTGGATTTCTTGGATGGGTGGGAATTTAATGTAATGGTTTAAGTCGCTTTAAAATGAATTGCCTTTAGATGTGAAATTTTGACCTTTTTGAAAGGAAAAGTTTTAAGTAACTGCAAATTTTTTTTTAGGATTTCATTCGAAATTTTACTTGTTTTTTAGATGATCTGGGGGAAAGGTTTAGAATTCGGCCTTGTTGAAAATACCTTCTTTGGTTAGTTTATGAATAATTTCGCCTTGTTGATTAAAAGATTAACTTCTGACCAGTTGCTCAGATAGTTTAAAAAATTCCTGTTTGGAGCTGAAAAGCTTGAAATCAACTCGAATTATTTAAAAATCCAAGTCTTCAAAATTTTTTTCCTAAAGGTTGAAGTCCGTAGTGAAAATGCAAAAATACGAATGGTTGTCATAATTTCCAGATTTCCTGTACAAAACCCAGTACCAAACGATCATGACCATAGCAATCAATCCACCCCGCCAAAAACCACAAGAGCCAGTCAAACTTTATTTAAAAAGTTTATCAGGTGTTTATAAGTCATCAAATTTCTAATCAAAAGATGAAAACTCCATACTTGCAGTAAATTTCAAAGTAAAAATCTTTCCATTATCACATCTTCCTAATTCCATTCTCCCCTGAATTTTTCACACAAGTCACAAGTCCAAAGCATCCTAAAATTCAATAAAGTGATAAAACCATTTAATTGATTTCTCAACTCTCTTCGTAAATATGCGAAAAGTTGGACCCGCATGGTCATTAGTCGGCCGGAGAAAAGAAAAAAAACTTCCAGAAGTCCCTGGTCCTGGAGCCTATTCATCGAAAACAATGAGTACAACGCCGAAATACAGCGTAACTCGTTCACATCGCCATGATTTTTCTAAGTCTCCTGAAGTACCTGGCCCTGGGTCTTATTCAGTTAATTCGAAAACTGAATCCAAATCGACAGTCTTTGGAAAAGCGACTCGCATGGAGACCTTGAAGCCTTATAAGGGCCCTGGTCCTGGAAATTATGAAATAAAGTCTTTGATATCTGAAGGACCTTGCTATTCTTTAAGAGGACGTGTCAAGGTTTTAGAAAAATCGGAATCGCCTGGACCAGGACAGTATGAAAACTCTAAGAAGGCCTTTGAAGAGACTTTTGTTCATTCTTTTTCTAGGGATCAGAGGAAGTTTAGGGAAAGTGATAGGGCTCCGGGACCTGGAACTTATGATGTGTTTGTGGAGACTTCGACTGGAATAAGGTTTGGAAATGAACCTCGTGCTAAGTCGGCTGTTTCTAGGGTACCTGGCCCGGGTGCTTATAATTTACCGAATACTCTGGATCATAGAAGTTTCTCGATGTTGGGAAAAACTCATTTTAAGGAACCTCCCAGGTCTCCTGGTCCAGCTATTTATTCAATCAAGTCTCAGCTTGACCAGAGATCATTTAGCATTGGAAGATCTCAAAGGTTTAAATATCGAAATAACAAAGTGCCTGGGCCTGGCACTTACTCAACTCATACGCCTAAAAGTAAATCAAATTTTATTTTTGGAAATTCTAAAAGAGAAACATATTTAAAGACCAGTCCTTCACCTGGACCGGGTAGTTACTCAATACCTGAAAAGATCGTTGAAGGGCCATGCTATTCAATGAGGGTTAAAACAATTTCTAAACAAGAGGAGAGGTCTCCTGGACCTGGTCAGTATAGTCTCAGGGATGCGGATAAAGTTGTTGTTCCAGTCTTTGGGACCAGTAAAAGAGAAAGTTTCAAAACACTTGATAGTCCCGGACCTGGACAATATTCTACTCCTACTAAAGAATATTCAAAGTGGAAATTTGGGAATGATGCTAAGCTAAAATATCAAATTAGTGATGTTCCAGGGCCTGGGAGTTATAATTTTCAATTGTTTTAGTGATTTGCGAAATTATTGTAGGCTAGAATGAAAAAATTAGAAATATAAATTATATTGTTATGAAAAACCTTGTTGCTGATTTAATTATGATATCTAAAACTTTTATCAATTTAATAGCTCTAAAATCTTTTCACTCTATAAACAGCTATGATAATACTATTGTTGTTATGAAAAAGATAAAAAAACTCTTAACAATCTGAAATTAAATGCATTAAAAGATATTTTTCTCTGTCTTTAGAATCAATCTCTTTGATCTGAAAAGTTTCTTGGTATTGATCATCAATTTTCCAGTACCCAAATATTTCTCTTTTTTCTTCATCAAAGTGTCCCTTATATTCTACATTCCATCTCTCATATATTTTCAATGCACAAAACATATTGTTTTGAATTGATCCGTTGAAAGAAAACCTTCCTATTTCATCTTCACCTTGACCAGTAACATAATAATCGTTAATTTCAAACTGCTCAAATGTCATCATATGTAATTTTTTATTTTGTCTGTAAAAGCCTACCCAAATTTTCATTTTTATTAGAATAATTTCCAAGGACTAATTGAATAAGGGTTAAAATTTTCATCAAGTTGGAAATGATGAAATTTTTAAATACTTAAGATTTCGAATAATCTGCAAGGAAAAATAAACTTTTCATAAACTTTGAATAATAAATTAAAATCTGTATCAATTGATAATTGAATTATAGTAAAAACTAATCAAAAATGATTGATATTGTTTATTGATATATTCTCTCTAGTCATAGAAGATTAAATATTCGAGATAATTAACTAAATAGACTGTTTATAAAATTGTTGTTTAAGATTCATTTCAATTATATCATGTTTAATCACTTTGAGTCTTAATCTAGAATTTATCTTTAAGCTGACATTCAAGTTTTTCACATCAATTTTCTATGGTTTGATCCTAAGCATTCATACCTAATTAGAGAATAACCTGAGCGAAATAGGCTCTATCACTCAGTTTTTCTTCAGAATTCTATCTACGAGGAATGCTACTGGACAAGAAGGTGAAGATGGAGAGCGAGTTTCAGAAACAGTAGAAGCGTGAAGAGGCCGAGCATGACAAAGAGTGCCAAGAACATACGATAATGACCACAGAACTCAAAATTAAGCCACCTTCAAAGCATCATAACTTTCAACAAGTCCTGGAATCAGAAGCATCAATAAAAGTATCTCTAAGAAAGCACTCTAAACTCACTATTTAATTTGAATTATTATTTTACGCTAAGTATGGGATTTATATTTTATAAATGGAATTTAATAAAGAAGATTTGGAAGCTATGTCCGTGAAAAAAAGCGATTTTGACTCATTCAGGACTCAGCTCACTGAAGAGATCGAAAATGTTAAAGAAATTTGTAAGGATAGAAATAAAAGACAAGAAATATTTATCAAACAAATAGATGAAGACTTAACTAACTTGAGGATTGAAAGCACTGAAGCTAGAGCCGAGCTCAGAAGTGAAATGGCATTCCTCAAGGGAAAAATTGAAATGGTCGAGGCCGAGGTAAAAGACTATGGTAGTAACTTAGTGAAATTGTGGCACATTGAGATCGACTATAAAGCAGAGAGTAATGAATCGTTCAGCAAACTGGGATTTTGGATAAAAATCAATGCAGCCACAACCATGATAATCATCTTAATGATGTTTTTCAGCAAGAGACTCTGAATCTCCTAAAAGTTTTTTAATCGATTAGCTTATTCCATTTAGTTAACTACTATATCCAAAACTGAACATTTCAAATTTTCAAAGATCTATCAATTATTTCCGAAATCTTTAAACTCACCCTGACGTATTAGCATCAAATAATTACGATCTTAGTCATCAACATATCAGAAAAAGTAGGATTTGCCATAAGAAAATATTTATTTCAACCAAAAAGGATGACTTCAACTCAATAGATTCATAGTGAGAGCTTTAGTCCCTGAGTAAAAAAAATCTTTTTACAAAGTTCAAGAGTGTATAAATATTTTTGATTGTTGTTTCTAATACTTTCCTGTAGGATTTACCAAAATGTAAAGCCTAAATCAAAAAATTTATAAAATTAACCCTTCAAATCTCCACTTTAGTCTCATCTAAATTCCTTTCAACCTCCAAAAAATCAAAAAAATAAAACTCAATCTCTCTCTAAATCAATCAACATCCTAAAATCAAATTTCCTTCCCCAATCCAAATAAATATTGACGTTATTATTCTTTCCCCTGCATTTCTCAGTAGTTCTCGAAGTATCCTCATCACTAATCACTTCCTACTCAGTAGCATGACCAGGCAGCGGAGAATCATTCTCACATCAGTTACGCACATCATTCGGTACAAAAGTTCAAGCCGCAGGTTTAGTAGTTCCAAGTCCTTATTTCTGTTCAAAGGGTTCCTACGCCGAAGAAGTATCAGCCTGCCTGTGAACTCTTACCTCTTCAGCATTCAATCATCAATTTTTCAGTTCACGTTTTAAGGATCAGATGGAAATGTTGATCCATTCACCTCATTAAGGAACGACCGAGCCTATTGGTCTCAGGAAACAGGAGACACTTTCACATCACAGGAGACAGGCAAGAACAGAGAAACCTTTTACAGGACTTTATACACAACGACTACAAATTTACACGAATTCCTTGACTACCTTGTTAAATTTTCAATTAATCAAATATCTTTATCTTTTACTGACAAAAGAAAGTTTTAAGTTAATCTTAGAGGAAGTTTAGGAGGCTTTATGTCAGATAACAGTATTTTGAGTTGAAATGAGTTGGGTTTAAACCTTAAAATAATTATGAGTTTTGTAAAGGTCCTGAATCTAATATTTAACTTGAATACAGAGTATTTATTAATTTGTAAAAATCATATATGTATTATTTGAGACTAAACTCAAATTGAGATTAATCCTTAACATCATCTATGCTACACCAAATAATAATCTCAATATCTAAGACTTATAATTCTATTTTGATAAATGTCAAAAAATTTAGTCTCAGATCGTCTATTCATCAACCCCAACAAAAATCTTTTATCAAAGCTCGATTCAAGGATAACCACATTAGAATCATTCCAAAAGATCTCAGAAGACTTAAACATTCTCAACAAACAAGAAAAATCTTTAAAATCTTCAAGAGCCGAGTTAAAAATCACTGACTTAGAAGCTCGAGCAGGTCATTTAGAAGAGAAAGATCTTCAAAGCATGGTAAACATCAGCCATCAATGCGAACTTCACACGATTCATCTTCAGCAAACTGAAGAAATCGATGTGATCAAAGCGGACTTCGAAGAAATTTCTTTTAACATTGAAAATGACGACAAAATCAGCACAATGGTTGAAGAGTGGAATGAAAAACTACTCGCTATGCAGAGATCTTTAGATACTTTGAATAAAAGAATAGAAAAACTAGAATCGCTTCCTCTTAATCAAGAAATTCAGTACTTGCATCGGAATATCACTGAAGAAAAGATTAGAAAGGAACAGGAAGATGTTAAGTTAGAACTTATTCAAGAACAGGTTGATCAAATCACTGCTCGGCTTCAAGGGTTTTTTAGTGATTTTCATGAAATTGAGAATGAACAGGAAGTATTTTTGCAAGGATTGAATAGTTTTAAATGGCATTAATTATAGATGGTTGAGATGATGGTTAAATTGAAGTCAGGTTTGATTGATTGATACGAACTTATAGCATAGTATATTAGATAAGTAATTTTTTAATTCTTTTATCAATGAAAATGATTATCCACATATTTCAGACCACCCCAATAAAAAACATAAAAAAAATTAAATCCAATAAAATATTAAAAAAACCTATTTTTATATTTTTAATTTCCTTAAAAAACAAAGTAACTTTACCATTTCCTCAAACTCAAAACTTCCAAATAGAATTATTTAATTACCCACTTCAAAACTCTCCGCAGTTGAAATAGACTCAGCTCCCGAGTCTTCAATACAACCTTTAAAACAACACACATCAAATCTTTCCACAAGATTAAAATTTTCAGTAATTTTCTGTTTTTTTCCAGGTAAGTCAGTTTGAGGTTTGGAGAAAATATCCTCATAAACCAAACAAGACGTTTTTTTATTATTAATGCTGTTTCTCAAGTTCTCAATCATCACATCTCTGGGATTTCTCGCATTTCTCTTCACGACGAATCCTTCTAATGACCGAGGTGGAAGAACTTCAAGAAAATCATCATCTGGGTCGTTTTTTAGAAAACCTTTAACAAAGTTATAACTTCCTTTGGTTGAAGTTGCTTGTTTCTTGATTTTACTCAGAAATTCGCAAGTTTTGAACTTTGGTTGATGATTTACTTCGAGTTCTTCTTCGATTATTGATTTTCTATCGAAGAATGATTCTTTTAGTGAATTATCTATTCGATTTAGGATTTGGTCTAGGTCTTGTTCTGGTTTGTAATGGAATTTGTGTGGTCGCTTAGCAGGGAGTAGATTCCCACAGTTATTAAAATCAAGAAATTTAGAAGTCCCAGTAAATAAAAACTCATCCGTGTTTTGTGTTTTTCTCGGTTTTTCATCGAAAGTAGAAAACAAAGAAGAGGAAGAACATGTGCTTTGTGTCGATACTTCAGTTAATATTGAATCCAAATGCTTGGGTTCAGGAGTCGCCAGCAACTTTTCATCTTGTTCAGTAGATTCTTTATGAATCACCTGCGAGCAAACACTTTTAGTACTCGCACAAGTCTTTTTTAGCATTAAGGAAAATTTATTTTTGTTTAAGTTGAGTTCTCCTCCTTTTCCCTCCATTATAAACGTTTTCCATATTTTAGCGCCTTGGAAATTTTGATTTTTTGACTTGTTTTTTACGCTCTTTTTGAAGTTGTAAAGGGAAAGGATTAAGATTATTTCGAAAAGATTTAATTTTGTTAGAAGAGGTTTTAAGATGTGGGAAAAACTTGATTTATGATTTTTAAAGAAATATAGAAAATTCAAGTGATCATCAGTTGTTGATGGCGGCAAGGAAATAGTATGAAGGAAAATAAGTGGCTTTCAGTAAACTTTGATAGATTCATGATCATTACATATCCAAGCACCTCATCACAATTCAAAAGAAATAAAAAAAAAAATCCTAAACCTAAAACCCATCCTCTAAAAAATTAATTATTTCCCAAAAAACTTATATTTCTCCAAATCCTCTTCAGAAATCGTAGGCTTGACCACATCACAAGCTTGAAAAAAATGTTCCTGACAAACCACAACATTCAAATCCTGTCCTTCCACCCATTCCTCAAAGCTTTTAACCTCTTCATAAATTTCATTATCCACGAACTCCCGGTACTTTCCCTCAAGTATTTTAACTTTTTCCAAATAAGCAATAGAAAGTGCCTGAGCACAAACAGCATAAATATCAGCCCCCGAGTACCTTCCTGGGCACCTCTTAGCCACTTCTTCAAACCCATGAAAATCCAAAACAAACTTTCGAGTTTGCGCAAGAAAAACTTTGACTTTACTTTCAAAATCATCAGGAATTCCAAGAAAGACCATTTTATCAAACCTTCCAGGTCTTAAAAGTGCAGAATCAAGTAAATCAGGTCGATTAGTAGCTCCAATAATGAATAATTTTGAAGCAGTCTGTAAAGAGTCGATTTCTGTCAACAACTGCGAGACGATTCTGTCCATTACTCCGAGGTCAGAGCCTTGTCCTCGTTTCGGAGCGAGGGAATCAAGTTCATCAAAGAAAAGAACGCAAGGCTGAAGTGCCCTGGCGCGTTCAAAGAGTTCTCTGACGTTTTTCTCTGACTCGCCGATGTACATGTTGAGCAGTTCAGGGCCTTTCACTGATAAGAAGTTGAGACTGCACTCTGTCGCAATCGCCTTCGCGAGAAGAGTCT
Organism: Stentor roeselii; assembly: GCA_006503475.1. NCBI lineage: Eukaryota > Ciliophora > Heterotrichea > Heterotrichida > Stentoridae > Stentor > Stentor roeselii. The sequence goes on along the minus strand of RSEH01000056.1, from coordinate 36,047 downwards.
TACCTGTGCCAGGAGGACCGTAAAGAAGAAGACCAGAGCGAGGCCTGATCTTGAAGAACTCAGGATGAAGAAGAGGAAGTTGAATAGTGTCGATTATTTCTTTCTTTGCCGTTTGAAGCCCTCCTACGTCTTCCCATTTTACATTCGGAATCCCGGAATTGCTGTTTTTTAAGTTTGAAAGAATTGAAGATGAAGTTTGGTCTTCTAGTTCTTTTAAAGATAAAAGGTCTTCTATTGATTTTCCGGATGATGATTGGATTAAGTCGGTTGTTTCGTAGCCCAGGGAATGGAAAAGAAGAAACTTTCGTGAAGAGGCTTCGGGAGAAGGAAGGGTTATTTTTAGAGTTTGGTTTCGAATCGCGCTGGGCAAGTCCGTTGAAAGACTGCTTGAAAGGATTAACGTGCATTGACGATCGAGCGATTGGTATCGGGCGAATATGTCTCGGATCTTTAAGAGAAGGTCTTCTTGGCCAGAGAGGATGGGTGATAGACCCTCGTTGAACTGTCTTAGGTGGAGAAATGAATGTTCTGGCTGGTCTGAGAGAAGGGATTCTAAAGATTTTAGTGTTGAGATTGAACACATTGAAATTTCTTGAACTTTGTAACCTAATTTCCAACCTGCTTTGAATACTGCTGCACGCTTTCCACAGCCTCTTGCGCTAATTAGGTGGATTATTGAATGCACTTTACCTAGTTTCACTAAATCTGAAATTGTGGAGGATAAGCAAGGAAGACTTGAAAAGTGCCCTTTTGGTAAGATAGTCTTGTATAGGTTTTTGGGAAGGATTGAATGGCTTGGTTTTAGCAGAGTCACCTTCGAATAAAACCTGCTAAACTTAAAAAACCCCGTCTTCGAATTCCCCTTAACCGAAACAATCTTAAAAGCATTAGCAGGTGTAAAGACCCCTCCATAAATCTCATGTGCTTCATTAGCCGGATTCAAAAAAACAAGTCCAAGATACACCATTTTCGGAATGACAGGTCGAGTATCTTCAGCCGTAGGCTGCAAAACGATTTCTTCAGCAACAGGCATTTCCACACTTCTCAAAGCAATAAAATCGCCTATCCCAACATCAAGTTTTTTCATCAAACCAGGACAAATCGCATTATTTCCCTTATTAAAATAAGCAAATTCACCTTTCGAGTCATCAGCCAAGAGCATACTAGATCCTTTAAGTACCCAATGCGAATGTTTTCCTTCAACTTGCACACAAGTACTAAACATCTTCGGTTCCGGCATTCTATAAACAAACTTAAATCCCCTAACAGAGCAAAAGTTCGAAAACTTAACCTCTTCCACTTTTTCAATAACATCTCCAGACCTGACTGAAAAATGAACCTGATACTTTTTTCCACATTCCATAATTTTAACTTTGTGAAGATTTAAATTTATCAAATATCGAACGAAGGTTATAACTTCCAGGTCCAGGTACTCCTCCCAAGTTAACTGAAGCTTTTCGATATGTAAGCCTTTCTCCTATTCCAAAAGAAATTTCTTTAAAACCTGTGAATTCTGTAAAAGTTGTCTTTGGAGAGTACCTGCCAGGTGCAGGGCTATCATTGACTTTTCTTTTCATATCAGTTCCATGAAAAGTGAACTTCGGCCCTTCTCTTCCGATAGGTGAAGGACAGTCATAAGTCCCAGGTCCAGGGGTGTTGATTTTTGAAGGCGTTATCGGCGGCAGGGACGACTCTCTGTAAAACTTGATACCTTTTTTATCCAAGGTGCTAGGAATCACGTAAGAACCAGGTGGAGGACTGTCTTTTCCTTTGTCATTCCCGGGAGTCCATCGATTTCCAAAGCCCATTATCGTTGACCTAGGACTTAACGTAGAAGGCATCGTGACAAAAGAGACATCGACAGATTTTTTCTTTTCTCGAAAGCGAGTCGCTCTTGCGAAAGACCAAGAAACAGGTTTTTTTCTGGTTAGCATAACGGCTGAAGTGCCGAAGACTTCTTTTTCAGACATTTATGGAATTAAGTCAGTAATAATGTATTTTCTTGCCTTGATCGTCGTTGGCTCTGCACAAGTAAATGAATTTCCGAGGTGGCCTGACTTGTTTAAGCAGAGTTTTAATGAGACTTTCAAGTACCCTGGAGGCAAGGAACATTATACCACTGGGACGTTTTATTATAACTGGGAAGATCGTACTTATCGGGTTGATAGGGATAATGGAAGGTATGATCGGTACTGTGGATTTAATGGAATGAAACAGTGGAAGGATACCCCTTGTACTCAGTATGTCGCGGGAGGTGATAGGTTTTTGTTTTATCCGAAACTTAATGAATGTTGCTATTGCTGCTCGGCTGAACATGGATGTGGAATACTTAAACCTGATTGGATGACTGGAGCTAGTTTTATTGGGATTGAAGACCACAACGGAGTAAATTCATACAAATGGGACCAAAAAGGTCTTCAACACAATTATTACTTCGAAACAGTCTCCAAAAAAAGCACTGACCGAGTAATGCTAGGAATATACCAAGAGCCAAACGACTACCAAGACTTCCACCTCGACCGTTCAATTCCCAACAAGAGCGATTTCACCCTTCCCAGCCAATGCAAGAAATCAACCAAATGTTCTTTAATTTCAACATGCACCGCAGTGCGTTCATCCTAATTAGTTAACCCATAAACTAAACTAATAACAATCTTCCAGAATTTTTCATATAAATGTCAGAAGTCCTGTTACAAGTTTACGACCTGTCCCAAGGCTTAGCTCGAATGATGAGCATGGCTCTTGTAGGAAAGCAAATCGACGGCATTTGGCACACATCAGTCGTAGTCTTCGGAAAAGAGTTTTACTTTGGCGGTGGTATCTGTGTGGATGTTCCATTAACAACACCCTACGGCACCCCAGTTGAGAAGCTTGCAATGGGAAGAACAACAAGAACTTTACCAGAATTCGAGAAGTTCCTTCGAAGTGTGTCAAGTCGTTTCACAGCCGAAGCCTATCACATAATAACTCACAATTGCAACAATTTCACAGATGAATGCATCAGGTTCTTACTTGACAAGCGAATTCCTTCTCATATCACGGGACTTCCAGCTGAATTACTAGCGACTCCTCTTGGACAACAGTTTGCACCGATGGTGAATTCGATGATGAATATGAAAAATGATATGTTTCCTTTGGGGTCTTCACAAGTTGTTGATCATTGGCAGGACTATGCGACTCATGAAGATTATTTCGGACAGTATCAGAAGATTGAGAATTATGTTGAATATGATGAAGTCTTGAAAGGTTCTGCTGTTGTGGTCTTTTGGGATCCTACTAATGATGAGTCTATTGGACTTGTTGAAGTTGTTGCACCGGTTAAGTGCAGGGTCGTTTTTTGTGATACTATGAGGTACTTTTATTTGGCTCCTGGATTTGTCCCTTGCTTGCGGGTTGTCTCTCATGGAGAAATCGTCTGTGATTATCGAGTTGATGAGTTTTCTTGTGAGTTGGTTAATGAAATGCTTACTCAGTAGTGATTAGTAATGTTAGAGATTTACATTGAGAAAGTTAAGGTTGAGGGAATTTTAACTTTAAAAGGTTGAAAAATTTTGGTTTGGTAATTTTATCATTTTTGAATTTAGAGGATTATAGAATATTCTTATGTCTTTCAATAATTCCTCAATTTCTTATTATTACCTGGTTCGTTATTGAAGGAACTAGACTCTTGTTCAGTGTCATTAATCAATTAATCTTTTTAAATACCCACTGAATTAGCATCTTATGTTATTGAAAAAGGTTAGCTTTTGATTGACTTTAACAAGTTATCGAATCATTCACTTTTCTGATTGTAAATATTCAGAAATAACTTTATCCTGAGATTTCTTCCTCTTATAAAAATTCTAAAATATGTATATTTTGAAACCATCTTGACTAGAACGACGAACTTAAAGGCAATCAAATCTTCTAAATTAAAGATAAATTGATCAAGATTGTCTAAAATCCCAAGAAACTCTTTTCTTCTTTTCACAAAACCTGAAGACCTTCGAGAATCATCAAGGCTCTCATTTTTAATCAGATCATTATTATCACAGAACTAAATCTTTAAGAGAAAACTCTTCATCTACTCAAGATTTGAATTCGCTTGAAACGTCATGAAAAAAACCTGAAATTTAAAATTTTAATTGATATCTCAATAAAAAAATTCAATTCTCGCCTGGTTCCTCATTAGTTAAAGAGTTTGAAACTTTAATCTGTTGATGTTAAAAACATTCAAAATTAACAGAATATCTTTAGAATAATCATCGATTTGAATTACCCTGTAATCACTAAATCAAATTTCCCTTAATGCAAAATCTATTCCTCTTAAAAAATCAGAGATTCAAGAACCTTATCCTTCCAATATAACCCATTTAATCATCACAATATAAAAATTTCCCTAAAACACTCTAAAAAATATTAATACTCTTAAAAAACTCACCATGATTGTTATAATATAAATGAAGCTTTTTAAAACCACCAGTCAAAGCGAGACCAATTCAAACACAGGGCCTTCCAAAAAAGCCGGAACCAGTCCAAAGCAAAAGTTTCCTTGTTCTGAATGCGGAAAAGCCTTTTCATCTAAGCAATGTTTGAAAGAACATACTTATAAGCATTCGAATATCAAACCTTACGGCTGCATCATCTGCCGAAAGCGGTTTAGACATGCAAGTCAATACACAGTCCACAAGCAACTACACAGAGAGTCTCAAGATTTTTATTGGCCTGTTTTGGCTGAAATGGAAAAAAGAGTTCGACCAAGCTACATTGTGGATTATGGAGAATACGAAAAAGTAGAAATTCCTATCATCTCTAAACCAACTGAAGCTCTTCTGCCTGAATTCCTCGGGTTTTTCAATTTATTAAGTTGAGTATATTAGATGATTAAGTAGCTTGAGATTTGTTGAATTTTTAGATGAATATGGAAGGATTAGATTTTTTTATTTTGGAAAAAGGTAAGTTTTTGATTAGGAAGGAAGAATGGGATTATTGTTGATTGTTTAATAGAGGATTTTTGCATTTTGGTTAATTTGGTATTTGAATATTTTTCAAGTTGACTAAAATTTAATTATTTTGTGATTTGATCATAAAATTTTGTTTATTTGAACTTTAGTTTATGATTTTTGGAATCTTATTAATATTATGCTTAAGTTTCAGAATTACTAAAGATATAATTCTTATAACTTTGGCGATTATGCCATAATATTATAAAATAATCTTATTATAAATACCACTTTGAGATCTTTTATTAAATTATAAAATTTTAGTATAGTTCTTGTTGATGATAGATGAATGTTTTGTATCTAAAATAGTTAAGATTCGGATATGAAATAGGGTTATGATTTTTCAAGTGTTAGAGTAATATTTACTGTACCTGGTTATAGTTGCTTTATAAATGGTTAAAATGTTTGTCAAACTAGATTTTTATTTCAAATTTATGAGGCCTATTCCAAAAATCTCGTCAGAATACATATTTTTTATAAGGGATTATCATGGTACAATTTAAAAAGTTTTTAGAACTGCCTTTGGATTTTCTTAAACTAGATGAATGCTAATATCAGGAACTTATCAGAATAAATTAGAAGTCAAAATCTTAAGAAAAGATTGGTTTTTTGAAATGACTTATTAGGATTTAAAGGATCAAATATAGTAAAATTAGAGAATTGTATTTAATTTTGTCAATTTTAAGATATTCCCTGACGCTGAGAGGCTTTAAATTAATTTTATTCCTTAAAAACTTTAGTAATAGTCTAAACTAAACAAATAGAAATAAATTATTTTCTTTACGCTTATAAGATATATTTCAATAAGATGAAAATACTTAATTAAGATTTCATTCAAGCTTTACTTAAATTGAGAGCCTTTATGATATCTCAGTTCAACGATTATTATGAATTATAAGCTCAAATATAAATTCGAACTAGTATTTGCCACATTACATATGTTTCAATAGAAACAGAAGGGTATTTATATGCCTACCTCAAAAGCTAAATCATATCAAAATCAATAATTAAAATCTCCAAACCTTCCCATCCTAAACCTCCACCCAAACAACTAACCCAAAAATTCATAAATAAATTCCAGCTATCTAAGCAAATTACTTCTTTTTTTCCTTACAACCTTCCCCTGTGAGTCTCCAAGTCCATCATCATCACTAGGAGCGAACCGTTCATCCTCTTCCAGCAATTCACTCATTTCCTTAATAAACCCAGCAACATTATTTTCAACAGCTTCAAGTTTATCCCTCAACATCTGATTTTCATTTTCCAGTTCCTTAAGCAAAACTTGCAATCTAGCATTTTCCTGATTATCCTGAGGTGGAATCCTATTAAGTTCTTCAATAGCTTCTTTATACCCTTTTTCCTTCGCAGTTAAAGTAGCGATATTCTTTTCCAATTCCGCTTGTTTATTCAAAATCTGAGTAAGAGCCTTGTTCATCTGAGCCTTTTGCTGCAAATGAGCCTCTTCTCTGCGACTTTTACTAAATTCATGTTTTTTGCTTAAATTGAATGTTTTGTTCACCCGTGCCCAGCTATGCAGAGATTTTTTCAATGAGATAAAAATCACTGCTGAGAAGTTTAAGACCATTGCCTTGATTTTTGACTCAATTGAAACAAACATCACAGGAGCTGGTCTTGAAAATTTCCATCGAATCAGAAACTTTAGCTTTAAAAACTTGTTGAAACTTGAAGATTTCAGTAAAATCTTCTTGACCGCCGTTCGAAGCATGTGAAAAGCAACTGTTTTGCTTTTGCTACTTCCTGTGTAAAACAGGTTTGAATAGGATCGAGCTGGGTTTGACGTGCTGAATGACTCAGCGGGTTTTGATGGTGAAGAGTCGGCTAAAAAAAGTTCATCGTCCATTCTAATTATTTAAACATTCTTCGTCATCTGAAAAAATTTCTTCTTTATCTGAAATTTCTTCTGAATTTTGAAGAAGAATTTTACGGTCTTTTATGTGTTCGAGTAAATGATCACCGTCGACTTCTGAATGGAAAATTAACTCGAATTTGTTTTCGGTGAATGATTCAAAAATATGTTTTCCAGCAGGTGGTGGAAAAAGCGGGTCCAAAGCAACTTTAAAAGCATTTTCAACCATAGCAGGTATCAAAGTAGCTAAATAATTAGAAGAAAGTTCGAGACAAGGATTAGTATTAACCTCAATAAGCCAAGGTTTAAAGTTGCAATCAATCATAAAGTCATATCCAAAAATTTCCATACAATGAAGTCTTTTTTTTGGGTCAATTTTCATAAAAACCGCCTGAATCGAGTCCTTAATCAATCCTTTGATCAAAGGAAGCACATCAGCAAAAAAGTTGATTTTTTTTTCAGAGCAATGAAAATCAAGATACCTTTGAAAGTCTTTATAAGAAAGTTTATTTCCATCTTCAAACTTTCCATATTCTTCTGAGTACTTCTGAATTGCATCATTCGTCAAATGAATCAAAATATTCGAAATATCTTTCGTGTTATATTCAGTCGACGTGGTCCTAAGGTACCCATCAGTATATGAATACCCTTGAATGACTCCATTGATGGAAGTAATCAAGGCGTAGCACCGAATGTCAAACTTTCTTTTATGAATCAAAAAAGGCTTTTCGATGTACTTTTGAATGATGTAAGTCCTCGGGTTTCCTGACAATGGATCGACTTTAGGACTTATAAGTAATTTTATCTGGTCTAAGGTGCTTGCAAGGCAGATCCCTTGGCCTCTATTCGAGTTTTCTCCTGGTTTCACGATCCAGAGGTTCAGGTTTTTCTTGGAGTTTTCGATTTCTTGGAAGGTTTCTACGAATTTATCAAATTCTGAGTCGTTTTCTTTGCTTTTTATGTGGAAGGTTAGCGGAAGACAGTCGAATAGGTTTTTATCGAGCGCTTCGTAGTAGTTTTTCATGCTTTTGAATAAACCTTTTTTGTTGGCTAGGTGTTGGTTGAACTCGAGCTTGTTGTAAAGAAGGAGACTGCTTGGGTCGGTTTCTTTGGAGTCTACTTGGATGTAGGAGCAAGAGTTTCGTATTAATTGGAATCCAAGATCGTCGATTTCAACGGGTCTTATTTGATTGTTTTCGGTGGTAAAAGGGACAGGAGATAGCATTTGGTAAGGAAGAGATGAAGTTTTATTTGGAACTGCTTCAACCAAAGTTCCTACTTTCATCAAAAACTCTTTATCCTTCCACTGCGTCCATGCGAAATGACAATCATCAATATCCTCGACCTGAGCCCACCAACTTCTCGATGCAAGACATCGACTGACAAGTCTGGAGTTATTTCCTTTTCCAACAAAATACCTAAAGCAAGCCTTAACCGGTTGGACAACATCAAGTCCATAAGTCTTGTTAATGATCCTCCTCCAGAACTTATCCAATTCCGGCTTTGCGCGAGTAGTCCAGTTAAAGTTCCTCATCGCTTCTTTAAACGGCATCTTGGGGAGTTGCCTCGGGGGTCGAACGACGGGCGGTGTGTAGCTGGGGACCCTGGGTGTTAAATATTCCTTTTTAACCGAAGAGTTCCTCTTCGGAGTATGTGATTCTGACCTCTCTACTTTCCTCGGCTGTGATTTTTCAGTGACACTTTTCGCTTTGTTTCTACGTCTTTTGAGATTTCCGAGACTTTCTACCTTTTCCAGCATCCGAGGCTTTATTTGACGTGATCGAAAAGGTAACGAGTTTAAATTTACAGTGATTTTCGGCTGTGAGAATTCGATTCTTTTTACTGTTAGGGATTCTTTTAGACTTCTTAGGAGGTCATTTTGCATGAAACTATTCTCCACGTTGAAGTAAGCTGGATGGATCAAGATTTGTTTTTGTTTGGAGACTTTAAATGACCTGGATTGCTCACCTGAATGAATGGACTTGTTGCTGATTCTTTTTACTGTACGAGCCAGCAGTAAAGGGGAGTTTGAGTCTTTTTTAGGAGATTTGTTTAGCTTCATTCTTTCCATATAAATGTTGATACATCGTTTCAGAGCCTGTGCCCGATTCTTCTCATTGAAGTACACTAAAGACCACGAATGGGTTAACTTTGACAGCAGTTCGAAGATAGGCACAGTCGGCATCACTGACTACGCTCAACAGCAACTAGGCGATATCGTTCATTTGTCAATGCCGAAAGTCTCTGAGAAGTTCAATCAAAAAGACGTGATGGCGACGATCGAATCCGTAAAAGTCGTAAGCGACATCTACTCGCCTGTGAGTGGAACTGTGACTGAAGTTAACACCTCCATAGAGAAAGGACCTGAGGTCATTAATCAAGATGCAGAGAGTCAAGGATGGCTGTTTAAGATGAAGTTGGACAATGAAAATGAACTTAAGGCCTTACTCGATAAGGCGGCTTATGATAAGTTTGTTAAGGAAAATTCACACTAGGTAGGATTGGTGGCCATTATTTTGAGTATGGAAGATTTTATGCAGAAGGTTTCTAAGATTTTGTGTGGATTGTTTTTTAGATTGTTTTGGAAGGGGTTGAAAGGGTTTTATGAAGGGATTAGTACAGGATTTCGAGTTAGTCGTTTGGATCTGAGTGAAAACAGTTGAATATCTCTTCGGCGACTTTTGAGGTTCGAAGACGATGTTTTATTAGATCCGCTGCTGTTGATGGGGAGGGTTTGTTGGTTTCTTCTTGTCGGTCTCTTTCTGCTAGGTTTCTGAAAAATTCGTCTCTTTGGAAATCGACTTGTATTATGTTTAAATTGATTTTTTTGGCTTCTTCTCTGGCTTTGCGAATCTCATCATACCGAATCTCATTAAGCCTGTTGCTATTCCTAATCTTTTCAACTTGAATTCTTTTCGCCTCAGCAACATCTTTTTCAATAATTTTCCTTTTCTCATCAAAAATCTTCGCATTTAAGTTCATCCATTCTTGAATCGACTGTTTTTTCAGCAATTCTTTGCGAATAAACTCATTTTTTTTTTCTAATTCCACTCGAATCCTGTCTTCCTCTTCTTTTTTCCTTTGATTTTCAATGATTTGCTCTTGATCCTGACTATTTTCTCTGGGAATCAGTTGTTTTTTATTGACTTTCGCTTTTTTATCTCTGAGTTGAATCTTGTGAAAGGACTGAACTTCCGCGATTTTTGATCCTAATGAAAAAGAGTAGCTTGTTTTTTTGTTATGTGATTTGAATCTTTCAATGTAAGACCTGTAATCAGCTGATAAAGGATCTTCAGGCTTTTCTGCAGTTCTTGACTCACTTCTTGCGATTTTCGGTCTGGAATGAATGGAGATGACTTTGATAGGTTTGATAGATTCCATTGTGAATAAAGGGTTTATTAAAGCAGTTTTTTTTCTTGATATGAAATTTTTGAGACTTTTTTGGGTGTAAACGATTTAAGATAAAACTATTAAACTAAAAAAATCATCCTATCAAAAACATCTGAAAATTACGTGATCTTAACGATATCCATCATAATACTCTTAAATTCCTCAAAGTCAATAACCCCATCTCCATTTTCATCAGCATCTTTCAAAATTTTCATACAAATCTCTTCCTTATCAGTTCCTAAAAACCTTTTAATATCCTGAATTCCAATAGTTCCACTCATATCAGAATCAACAACCTTAAAAACAATTTCAAGTCTTTCACTAGTTAAAATTTTTCCCCAGTCCATAGTCGCAGTAATAAACTCTGAATAATTAATCATGCCATTGATATCCATGTCACATTTCTTGATAATTTCACCAACATCAACAACAGAGCTCAAGCTGATATTAGCGAAGCCATTTTTCAGTTCTCCAAGACTTAATCTACCGTCCCCGTTGGAGTCAAGAACCAAAAAAGCGTTTTCTAGTTCTTTTACTTCGTCAGTCCGTGTAAGGTGAGAGGCGATGAAGGACAATGTGCTTTGTTGGAACTTGGAACTCGTTTGGAAACTTGCAAGACTTTTTAATGTGCTTTTTTCTATCACTTGGTCTTCCCATTCTTTTTTAGCTCTTGATTGGATCCATGGGTCGCTCCATGCTTCGACAGCTGAAGGACGGTTTGATATGTCTTTTGAGAGAAGACGTTGGATGAAGTTTTTGGCTTCTTTGCTTACTCCTGACCATTCTTTTCCCGAAAAGTTGAAAACGCCTCTTGAGATTTTTGATAGGGTTTCTGATTCTGTTTTGCCCATGAATGGAGGATGGCCGCAGAGCATGATGTAAAGAATGACTCCAGCACTCCAAACATCACTCTTACAACAAAACTCTCCAGCAAGTGTCTCCGGCGAGACATAATACGGCTAAATACCCTTTACAGTTCCATTAAAAGTCTTACTCGACTTATTTTCATCTTCCTTCTGCGCGATTCCAAAGTCAATCAACTTCAACAAATCATCCGATTCACTTTCAAATACAATATTTTCAGGTTTCAAGTCACGATGAACAATTTGATTATCATGAATATGAATAAGTGCAGAAAAAATCTGAGACATGTAATTTGCAGCCAAGTTCTCTGAAAGAGTTTTCGATTTGATGATCCTGTCGAACAACTCTCCCCCCTTGCAAAGTTCGGTCACGATATTGAGGCGAGTTGTGTCTTCGACCACTTCGATTATTTTTATTATGTTTGGATGGTCCAGGACTTTCAGAATCTCAGTTTCGTTGGACACTAGCAATGACTGTGTTGAGGTTAAAGAGTTCTTCGTTATTATTTTTATTGCTCGATCGATTGAGGAGGAGAATTGGGTTCCTCGACGAACTGTGCTTAAGCTGCCTTGTCCGATTATTTCGTGGAGGGTGTAATTGTCTTCTATTGTTCCGTGCAAGGAATGAACGAAAAATTTGCGGAAGATTGGGTAGACGATGTCTGAAACCCTCTGTTTCAGCCTTAAATCCTTAATAGCATCTAAAGTAGCCTGAAATCCTTCCCTAACAAATCCCTCAACATGTCCTTCAATAATCAAAGCAGGATCTTTAACATTATCCTGTACAAACTGTCCAACTTTATCAACATCAACATTATCCCTAATAACCTCAAAGTTCAAAGTCGCCTGTTTTTCAACCTGATCAAATCCTTTTCCAGCCAAGTCCTTAACCTGAGCAATTCCCTGAACAAACTCATTCCCTCCAACTTCAAATCCATTAACATTGATTCCAAACCTATCTCCAGACTCTTTAGGTTTATGATTAGAAGTCACTTCTTCATTCCCAACAATTTGCATTTGACAACATCCCATCTTATTAATTAATCATTTTTTCTTCCTCAAACTCCGGAGCAGAAGGTGAAAAATCCTTAAAACTCATCGTCGCTCTCGGAAAACTCTGAGGATTCCAGTCCTCAGGTCTCGCCGGGTACCCCGGCTCGGGAAATGTTTGACTTGAAAGGATTAAAACCTGTGCCTCGATGGAAGGCAAGACCTGTGACCAGCAAGTGTCTATTTCTTGTTGAATGATTAGAAAATAACTACATTTTATCATTTTTGATGAAATTTCTCCTGCTTTTGAAAGAGCTTCAGCGTGTTTAGAAAGTTTGAAAGTTGCAGTGATTGGTTTATTTGAAAGAGTTTTACTTGGAATAGTTGGAAATAGTCGACTGAATAAGGTTTTTTGGATGAACTTTGAAGAGGAACCTGGACCGTTCATTGAAAGTTTTCGGATGAGGGAGACTTGAAGATTTTTTAAACTGACTGAGGATCGAGACGTGTCGTAAGAAAGGTCAAAAGTGAGATTTTCATTTGAGTAGTAAATGTTACTGTTTAATGTTCCTTTCACTTGCACGTGATGAGAAGAACAACAGGATTTAAATGAAAGTTCTTTGAAGATACCGACTGGAACTTTTTGCCCTGAGTTAATTCCAAGGATCTCGATGTTTACAGAGTTTTTTAATTTGAAGTCCTTGCTGATCAGCACCCCGTGAAGGTAGTAATTGAGACAAGCCTCGTAGTTCTCTTCTTTTAAATTAAATGATGGCAAAAGGTTGTCAGATAAGAGAAAAGTAAAGGGAAAGTCGTATTGACCACGGGGTAAAGACCCTGGCCAGCTGTGTATTTCCTTGAAGCCTTTTTTTAACTTATGCTTCAACTTTCGACTGTCAAGTAAACCACAGTCCCACTCGATATACTCAAACCCTGAAAAAACCAGCAAGAGCTTTGAAGGTTTTTTCAATTTTTTATTAATCTGAAAACAAATATTTCCCTTAATCTCTCCTCCAACAGGTATAGAAACCGCTTCACATGCTAAGACCATTGCGCCTTTAGACCCATCATTTCCCATTTATATACGAATCTCCATTTATAACAATGGTCTCTACCAGCACCACTGAAGAAATTTTCTCAAAGATCAGAGAAGACCCGAGCAACCTTTCATGTTTCGACTGTTCCAGCAATCAAGTAGAATTCGCTTCAATAAGCCACGGATCGTTCATTTGTTTGACCTGTTCTGAACATCACAAGTCCCTCGGCCCTAACATCAGTTTCGTGAAGCCACTTTCAGACTCTTGGAGCATCCGACAACTGAAAATAATGACAGCTGGAGGCAATTCAACCCTAAGCAACTTTTTTAATAGTTACTTGATGCCCAGCAATTCCACAATTGACTTCAAGTATAACACCCTGGCTGCGAAGTACTACAGAGAAATGCTTAAAGTCATGGCTGAAGGTGAATCATGCACAATGCCAACACCCAGCATCGATGAAGGCCTCATGCTGGTCCCTGACTTGCCCTCCAAGCCTTTAGAAGCCCGGCCAGAACCTGTCCAATCTTCTTATATGAGCTCTTTATTCGGATCTGCTCTTAACATCGGAAAGTCAGTCTATGGAAAAGTCTCCTCATTCGAAACTTACAAGTCACTTGAGACTAAAGTCGTTGAAAATGCTTCAAAAGTTGGAGAAAATTTAAAGTGGGGAAAACAAAAAGGAATGGAAATCGCGGAAAAAGGAAAAGAAACTCTTCAATGGGGAAAAGAAAAAAGTTTGGAAAATTTACAATGGGGAAGGCAAAAAGGATATGAAAATCTGGAATGGGGAACAAAGACTGGAGTTGAAATCGGCAGTCAGGGTGTTGAGATCTTGAAAAAAGGAGCGAAAAATGTGGTGGATGGAATGACTAGTGCTGCTTCTTCGACTTATGAAAAAGTGAATCTTGGTGAAAGAAGTAAGAAGTTGAAGGAAGATACGATGGGACTTTTAGTGAGTATTGAAAAAAGTACCATTGGAAGGTTTAGAGATGAAGGAGCTGAAGAGACTAAGGAGACTGAAAATAGCTAGGACAAGGTTAATAAATGGCAAAAAAATTCTCGCTGAATGAACTTGAGATACTGCAAACTCTTGGAACTGGTAGTTTATAGCTAGGGTCTTTTGGAAGGGTAAAACTTTGCAAGATTAAAGCGAGTCAGGAATACGTCGCTCTTAAGATATTAAAAAAAGCGGAAATCCTTAGATTGAAACAAGTGGACCACGTGATCTCTGAGTTCTCAATCTTACGAATTTGCAATCACCCATTCATAGTGAACCTTAAAGGGCATACACAAGACGAGAGATACTTGTATTTGGCTCTTGAATACGTTGCAGGTGGCGAGTTATTCACTTATCTACGCAATATTGGAAGACTTGAGAGTAACCATGCACGTCTTTATGCTTCGCAGGTCACTCTGATGTTCGAGTATTTGCATTCAATGAACATCATTTATCGAGATTTAAAGCCTGAGAACTTGTTGATCAGTCCTGACGGTTATTTAAAATTAACTGACTTTGGCTTTGCTAAGGTCGTTGAAGGAAGAACTTACACCTTGTGTGGAACTCCTGAGTATCTGGCTCCTGAGATACTTTTGAATAAAGGACATGGAAAGCCTGTTGATTGGTGGACGCTTGGAATTATCATATATGAAATGCTAGCAGGTATCGACCCATTTTCAGACGAAGACCCAATGAGCATCTACCAGAAGATCCTGCGAGGAAAGGTGAAATTTCCTAGAAACTTCGACAAAAACGCTAAAAGTCTTGTAAAGCACATCCTAGTAGCAGACCTGACAAAACGATACGGAAACTTAAAGAACGGTGTAAACGACATAAAAAACCATCGATGGTTTGCAGGTCTTGACTGGACTCGTCTAGTCTCAAAGGTGATTGAAATGCCTTACAAGCCTTCAGTCAAATCCGCAAGCGACACTTCCAACTTCCCGAGATATCCAGATTCCGCTACATTGTCCCCAGCGATTAAAGCGAGTGACGACCCTTTCTTAAACTGGTAGTTAGTTAATTATTCCTTAATAACAAGTTAATTCTCTTTCTTGAAGTGATATTTCGATTATTGATAATTAAGAAGACTTATTAAGCTAAAAATCTTGTGTTAGTCTTTTTTACTCCAAAGTCTTCAAAGTCTTTTTGATGCACATGGATCACTTTTTTTCTTTTCTTGACTTCAAAATGAGGGTTTTTCACGTTTTGAGTTACTTTTGGAAGAGAACAAAAATTTATCTTTTGTTTCGAGCCTGGAAAAGTATTTCTTTTTGAACTTCGTGTTCGAAAAACTTGGTTTTGGTTAAAGTTCGATTTTATTATACCTGAATTTCCAGAAGTCATTAAAAAAATCTTTCTGGTTATTGGAGAGTTTTTCTCTGTTTTCATCGAAGGTGAGTGAAAATCGTTGTCGGACTTAGGACTGGTCTCGATTTTTCCTTCTGCTTGAAAGACAATCGTTTCGTTTAATACTGGAACTATTTGCAAGTCAGACTCTGAAAGTTTTTTTTCTGTTTTTTTTTCGTTGACTGGAAAAGAAAGGATCTTTTCTTGACTTAAAAATTGAAAAGATTCTTCTGCCAGGTCTTCAAAACTCTGATCACGGAATTCAATGCAGGATAAATCATTTAATCCAGAAATATCAGAAAAATTCCTGTTTTTCTTTGAATTTTTTTCATTTGTTGACTGAAAAATTAAAGAATAATCATTCGAGTTTTCTTTTTTAGTAGTTTTTTCATTGTTTTTTGAAGGTTTTTTAGAGAGGTGGTCCAGTGAAGACGGATTTTTAAATTCATGTCTTTCTGGTTTAAAGATTGGGATTTCGTTTTTATCTGAGAAGTTTTTTGACTTTTTAGAAGGTTTTAAATGGTCAAGGTCTGGGTTTAGACTTTTTTTGCGTAGGGACTTGAGTTGAGTAGAGTTTTGGCTTGTTAAAGTTTTGTAAACTTCGTTGATTCTCAGCTTCTTCAACTGGTTTTCAGTTGAAGATTTTTTCATAAGGCTTGATGATGAGTTTATTTGAGACATGTTTTCCGTTCTGCATTGTGAAAAAGTTCTCCGCAAGTTAGAGGCTTTCCGTAAATCTTCAAATTTCGAGGAATTTTTCATTAAAAATGTTTATTACAAGGTAAACTTACAACATGAATAAAATAATATTTATTACAACCAACAGCAGATAGTTGATTAAACTTCAGCAGATATTGAAAATATTTAGAATTTTGCATAATACTTAAACAAGACTCTAGAAGCATCCATTTTCGCCTATCATGGAAATCTCTTAAAGTAAGAATTCCTTAAATATTTTCATCAACCTCCAAAAAAAATCATAACATCCCAAAAAAATCTAATTTTCCCACAATTAAAAAATTATTAACACTTCTTAACCTTAATCCGCCAAAGTCATGAACCTTTTTTTCAACTTTCTCTTCAAATTATCAGTAAATCCATAAATCACACAATTTCCAAATCCCATCAAGCACTGAACATTCGCAGCCAATCCCTGCATGACAATAGAATCCTTTCCCGCCATCATCATAGCTCGATTAACAGCAGCAGGAATAATACAAACAACGATAACAAAAGGATAATAAACCATTCTCTTCATAAGTCTTTTCCTCATATTTTCACCTTCAGCATCAAGTAAAATTTCGCTTTTAAGTTTTTTGCTGATAGCGAGTAAGCAAAAAACATTAAAACAAATGACGACAACAGCGATTCCATACCCTTCAAGGACCTGCAGCATTTTATTGAGAGTGCCGTTCATAGGAATCCAGCACCAGTTCCCAGAAGATTTATAACTATCAGTGAAAAAAGGGATACAAGAGAGAACCATTGGCAAGCCCCATCCAAGAAGGGAATAAAAAGCTTCTAATTTTCGAGTCTGCTGCTTTTCATGCACAATGCACCATTTCAAGTAATGCAAAATGATGGAAGAGTAGATAAAACTCGCTAGAACTCCGAAGTTTAGCAAAAAAGCTTGAGCTTTACATACTTCTTCGCTTGAATCTCGCAGAAGAGGCAGTAAAAACGCGATGGAAGTCAACATGTCTGTGATGCTCAGGTAAGTGATCAGCTTGTAGGACAGTGATTTGAAATCTTTTACGATTACTATCGCGCTGATTAGAAGTAAACATGATAAAAGAGAAATAGACGCTGAAAAGGCAACTGAGAAGACGATGTAATCTTCATTTTTCATCAAAGTTATAAATATAATGTTTAGAATGGATAATAATGTTCCGTCAGATCAACTCAAGCTTAGAGCTTTTAAGAGAATCAGAACTGAATCTTGTGTCAGTGATATTCAAGCGACGAGAAATTACTTAAATCGAATTGTTTCTGGACTTGTTTCTAATGCGATTGAAAATTCAGCGAAAAAAAATCAGGAAATTAAGATTTTTGTGGAAAATCAAGAATTTAAAAATAAAAGAAAAAATTTACATACTAGAAATAAGACTGAAGGACAACTTTATCTTACTTTGTTCAAAAAACCGAGTATTGATGCTTTTTGTGATGAGGTTCTAGAAAAAGCTAAGGAAGCTGAAAATTTAAATCCTGAGGTCTTATATGAACAAGTTGAACATAGCAAAGTGGAACTGGTTCAAGATGATGATGGGAAGAAACTAGCTGGGTATAAGATCAGTGATTATATTGGGGAAGGTGAATATGCGAAGGTTAAACTAGTGGAAAAGGGCAGAGAGTATTTTGCCAGTAAGATTTTTAATGATGGAGTCTTGAAGCAGACTCATCAGGTGGAAACAAATGATGGAGACTCTGTTTATACCAACCCTTACGAGGATTTTTATAGAGAAGTCGCTATTATGAAGTTGCTAGATCACCCAAACCTAATAAAGCTAAAAGAAGTGATATTCGACAAAACCAAAAAAAAGTACTACATGATCATGGACTATTGTTCCAAAGGCGAAATCATGAAATTCGATGAAGACCTGAACATTTACTTTTACCCTTGGAAAGACGACCAAGAGCCTTTATTAGACTGGCAACTGGAAAAGATTCTAAACCATGCTTCTCGTGGTCTTTATTACCTTCACTACAACGGCATCACCCATCGAGACATAAAGCCTGAAAATCTTCTTCTTTGTGATGATTTCACCTTAAAATTAGCTGATTTCGGACAAAGCCATCTTCTGAGCGACTATCGAATGTCAAGTCGCATCATGGGAACTGATTATTTCAACGCCCCTGAATCAATCACTGCTGAAGGACCTGTTGACTTAAAAGCTGCTGATATTTGGGCACTGGGAGTCACTTTTTATTTGATTGTCTTTCAAGAAATGCCTTTTCAGAGTGAAAATGATTCACTTTTTGAGGATATTATGAACTTTTCTCTTTGTTTCTCTGAAAAAAGAGAAGTTTCTCAGGATTTAAAGGATGTTCTTACAGCTATGCTTGAAAAAGACCCACAGAAAAGAATTACTGCGGAAGAGTTGGTGAAAATGCCGTATATTAATAAGGCTGGAATTATTGAGATTTTGACGGAACCACCTATTTGTCCTAGTCTTTCTGAAATTGAAGAAGCTGTTAAGCCTATTACCCAGGCGATGTACAGTAAGTTTTAGTTAGACCTTATTGCGTATACATTGAAAAAATATAATGCTAAGACGGTGTTCCATAAGAAAAACAGCACCTCCAACCAAATCTTCTGCGAGACCAACAATATAAACTAGTTAGTTAAATTCCAACTAAACCTTAATATCTTGAAATGGGTGAAAGGCTATTAGGCATAAAGACCCAAGTGAACAAAATGACTTGGGAAGAGTCCGAATTTCCTTTAGTCTGTCCAGGTTGCCTCGGGACAGTAAAATACCTTCGAATGATGAAGACTCAATTCGACCGAGCATGTCGGGTATGCGACCGTCCATTCACAGTCTTTCGTTGGAGACCAGGGAACAAGGAAAGGTTTAAAAAGACTGAAATCTGCCAGGTTTGCGCGAAGGTCAAAAACGTGTGCCAGGCCTGCGTCGGTGATTTGGAGACAGGCCAACAGCTGAAAGACCGAGATTCAACTTTAGAGATGGACAACAAGTTCGGAGCTCCGAAAGACATCGTCAATCTAGACTACTGGGCTCAGATCAATGCGGAAAAAGTCGCAAAGATGAACGAGAAAAAAGAATTAGAAAAAGAGGGAAAAACAACAGATTTGAATGAAACAGAAAAAAACACTAAAAATTAACAGTTTCTAAACTTTTCAATATTTTTCTTTTTAGAAGTTTCTGATTCCTTTTAAAAAAGTAAATTACAGAGATTAAGATACCTTCTGTTTACCTTGGAAAAGCCAAGCTAGGCATAATAGGAACAAGAAGGCTGTCAAAACGCTTAACAACAGGATCTGAGGGATTCTGACGGCCCAGACCAAGTCTAAAAAAAAGTCATTTGCCCAATGCTCGCGATCTATGAACGGCTGATTATTTCTTACCACTATGAAAATCCAGGCTGAGTAGTAAAAGAACATCATCGCTCCTACACTTGCTAAACCACTTCCAACTTTTTGTGATGACATTAAATTTTATAATATGGAATTGTTATTATTTGTTTAATGGGCGTCGGGTGCTGCATTCGCATTGATGCTGAAAAACAAAGGATTCTTGAATTGATTAGTCAGGAGAAACAGAAAAGACAACTTGAGGAACTGAGGAGCTTTTATCATATGAATAAACAGTATATGAATTCTAAAATTCGAGTTATTTTCAAAGAGATTTACAAGAATGGAAGCTATTCCAATGAAACCATAAACTTCAACTTCGTAAATTTCCAAAAATCCAGATCAGATCACCTCTTCCAACTAATGCCATACTTCCAAAACATAAAAGTCCTTCGTCTATGGAAGACCTGCTTAGGAAGCGAAGGTATAAAAATGATATCAAAAGACCTTTCACACATGCATCATCTAGAAGTTCTTTCTCTAGAAGACAACTCACTAGGAGAAGAAGGATGCATGCACTTATCAATTCCTCTGAAAAACTTAAGAAATTTAATAGAACTTTGGCTTCATATCAACGAAATCGGCGCTGTCGGGGCTTTTTGCATTGCTGAAGTCCTTCTAAACCTAAAAAACTTGCAAAAGTTAGGACTTGATGAAAACAACATGGAAAATAAAGGAAGTCTTAAAGTCGCTATGGCTCTTTGTAACTTAAAACAGCTGAAAATGCTTGGAATCGGGTATAATTTAATCACTGAAGATGCATTGTTAAATATCGCTCAGTTGATTTGTGATTTGAATTTAGAGAAATTAATTGTTTCTGGTAATATGATTAGAGAAGAGATGCATGGGACTTTAATGAATTTATTGCCTAGGACTTTGATTATTTTTTAGGAGGTATTGTTAGATTATTGATTACAGGTTTCGGATTAGTTTAGGGAATTTTTATAAATGAGGGTTAATGATTCATTGAATTTTTGGATTATGTTGAATAAGATATAAGGGGATTTTAATATCATTGTAAATGATTATGGTTTTAGTAGTTTTGAAGAGTATTGTAGTGATGATGGAATTTTGATTATATTTCACTTGAAGTTTAACTTTACGGCTAAAGACTCAAAATAGTATTTAGGTCAATGATAATTCGTTAAATAACTTATTATTTATATTGGATAAATAAATTTTCCTATTTTTAAATCTTAGTTTTGCTATCTCCTGATCTTCAATTCTATTCTAACTTATTATTAAGTTTGATATGAGATTTTCAAGTTTATTATAAAGATTAAATGTTCAGTAATTTTGATTGAAAGTTGAAATATTTAGGAGAAATAATTTGAAAGAAATCATTGAGATATTTCATTATCCCACCTACCTTTGAATATAGTTATAAACAGTTTTTTCTGATATTAAAGTCATTAAACTTAAATTACACTATTTTTGCCTGTTAATGTTATTCTAATAATTAAATAACTTATTATTAGTTTGAATTATATATAAATCCTGTATAATCCATCTTGATCATCTGTAGGATTGTGAAAAACAAACTTAAATACCATAATTTAAAAACTTCCAATATCTCGATTTGATTTACTGAAAGTTTACCAGTCCGAGTTATCTTAAAGTAAGTTGATTGACGAAAAAAAATCTTTTTGCACCTTCTTAATCGAATCTGATGTTCTCTAAATCCTAAATGGTTTAAAAAGATTTACACCTATTTCATTCTTCCAGTTGATGTGTAATATTTAGTATTGGATAGTTCTGCTTGATAAGAATATAGCTGCTCTTGATGGAAATTTGAAATCTTATAGAATTTGCTTAAATCTATACCTTATCAAAATTCAAAATCACAAAGAATATTTGAATATATTCTTGAAAACTTCATAATTTCACTTTTGATTTATTCTTTATTTTTTTAACATCATTAGGACTTAGAGATTGTTTTAAACATGTTCATAGATAATTTTTGAGTTAACTGTAATGAAATAACTTGATACTCTACAGGTTAAGAAAAAGTCTAAAGATACTTTGAGTTTAATTGAAATTTATAAAATTTTTAAATATAAAGCTTACAACTTTAAGATTAATGAGATTTTGATTAAAGTTTTATCTGTTAACAGCTTTTCCTAGAAATAAACTAATTCAAAATCTAAAATTTTCCTAATATTTTTTGCATAAAATTCAAAATTTCTACATTTTTTAATGTCTACTTTTTGAAAATCTACTTTTAAAATATTGTCATTTTTAGTCCTAAGGTAATAAATGTCACTCTTTTGTCGAAGAAGGAACTCATCAGAAAATCCTATAGATTTAGAGCTCAAGCTACAAAATAAAGTCCTTAATCAGTCCTTAGAAAATAAAACCAAAGAACTCAGCGCTCTTCAGAAAAACTTTCAAGACCTTGAATGCCAGATTTCAAAATTCAATCAAGACATAAATCTCAAATATGAATTAAAAATTAAAGACAAATCATCGAGTATCGATATCCTGAAAAACTTGATGATTTCTTTGAAAGAATTATTAAAAAAAAATAATGTACTAGAAGTGACTGTTTCTACCAAAGATGAAGAAATTTCAAGAATAAAGAAAGAAATAATCACTTTAAAGCAAGAAAACGAAAGAAAATTAAAATTAAATGAAAATGAAATAATCACTTTAAAGCAAGAAAACGAAAGAAAATTAAAATTAAATGAAAATGAAATAATCACCTTGAAGCAAGAAAACGAATCATTATATCAAGAATACGAAAGAAAATTAAAATTAAAAGAAAATGAAATAATCATCACGAAACAAGAAAATGAATCAATTTATCAAGAATACGAAAAAAAATTAGAATCAAAAGACAATGAAATAATCAGCCTAAAGGAAGAATATGAAAAAAACATTCAAAACCTTGAAAATCAACTCAAAAATCAACATGAAAAAATACGATTAGAACAAGAGGCAAATGAAAACTCTGAAGAATCCAATTATCATGGAATAATCAACATAAACCGCTTTCGAGATATAAAAGACATCAACAAAGGCTGGATCATTGAATTTCCCACTCAAAACGAGATAAACAAAGATATCTTCGAAGTGGTTGGAAGATCAAACGCTTTTCTCACAGTAACAGGTGCATACGATAAAGGTAAAACTTTTTTACTTAATAAAATTTGTAACAGTCACTTTCCTTCAGGTAAAAAAGTAGAAACTAAAGGAATTTCCTTTAAAAAGACGAATATTAAAGGAACAGAAGTGACAGTCATCGACTCTGCAGGAAGTCACAGTCCTATCAAGATGAGTGAAACAATCGAAGAAAAGAGAGAAACTGAAAAAAGACTTAGAGATATTATCTTCTTGCTTAGTGACTTCTTTATTCTCGTCGTCAATGATTACACTGTCCTTGATCAAGAAATTCTTGAAAAACTTGAGAAACAAATTCAAGGAAATAAAAATAAAAAACATAAAGAAATTATTGTTGTTCATAACTTAAAAGATGTTAGAGATGAAGTGGATCAGCAATTTATTTGGAAGAGACAGGTTGAAGGGCTGTATTTTGAAGAAAGTAAAAGTAGTGGAATAAAAAGACAGGAACTTGCACAGAGACAAGAATGTGAGATTGATGGAAAAATGATTTTTTACTTGAAAACTGAATTTTCTAGGCATGTTATGCTAGTAAATGACAACACAGAATTCGGAGCTCATTACAATAACCTTGTCATAAAAATGATAACAATGTGGATCCAAGCATGTTGTGTAAACTACAACAAAAGAAACTTCTTCGACAACTTTTTTGAAATTCTTAGTCAAAACCTCAACAATTCAACTCATAATTCAGATAAAGAATATTCCATCGATGAAAATGTTTTCTTTCATGATAAAGGCTTGATGGTCACAAAGGTTGAAAATGAAAATAATCTGAGACTGGCTTGCATTGACAGTGTTGTCAATGAAATAAATATTCTCTCTGATTTTTATGAACCTCCTCTTGATATTATTGAAAATGATGAATTTTATATTATTTCTATTGATGTGCCTGGAATTCAGCCTTTTGATTATAGCATTATTGAGAATACTGTGAAATTCACGCTGATTAGAAAAAGAATTTATGAAACTGGGTATAAAGTCTCAGAGCGCCCTTTTGGAGAATGTCTTAAATCATTTAAAATTCCACCGAAGTATAATAGTGATGATCCTGATACTGCTTTTAAAGATGGAGTTCTTACTATCACTTTTAAGAAGAAAGAGATCAAGACTAGAGCGATTAAATATAATTAGTTTTTTAAAAGATTAGAAATTTTGTTCAGTTTTGGAAATTTTTACTCTGGAGGATTAATTGAGGATTTTTTGATTTGAAATGAAAAAAGATTAGAGGAATGATGGTTTATCTTAAATTATTAGTGGTTTTTGGATGATTTATGAGTTTATTTGATTTAAATTTGGAGTGAGGAGGTTTAGATAATTGATGTGTTGGAAAGATGATTATTAACTTGATTATTTCAAATTATAGTTTAAATTATTAAGACCTAATATGATTATTTTGAGAAGATTGATTTGATAAATAGAAAGCTTCAAGAACTGATTAGTATTTTATATTATTAAAACATTACACCTAAATTTGATTAAAATCTATTTTACCTTCTTTTGCTTCTTTAATGTCTTCAATAAACTCTTCAACCTCAAATAAAGAAATTTTTTATAAATTTGATGTCTATATTTTTAATGTCTATATTGATATTTAAATAATTACCCATTTATAAACATAGTATGGGATCACAATTCTCAATATATAGGAATTCAACTTACAATGGCCCTGATTTAGAAATTTTTATGATTCATCGAGAAATCCAACAGTTAAAAAATTCAATATACTATAAATATCAAGAAATTCAAAGATTAGAAAATAATATAAACGCCAAAGATCAAGAAATTCAAAGATTAGAATATAATATAAAAGCCAAAGATCAAGAAATTCAAAGTTTAGAAAAAAATATAAAAGTCAATTCTGAAGAGCTGTTAAAATTAAATAATCAAAAGAATTCAAAAATCCTAGATTTGGAGAGCAAAATAATACAAAAAAATCAAGCAATTAAGGAAATTAAAGAATCGCAGGAATTAAATTCAAAAAATATATCAACTCTTCAGAATGAATTACAAGAAGAAAAAAAACAAAAAATCATTCTTCAAAAAACCTTGATGAAAGATAAAGAAGAAATAAAAAATCTTATAAAAGGAAATACAAATCTTGAAAATATTATAGAAAATTTTCAAGTTGATAAACAAAACATAGAAAAGGAATTAGAAATTGTAAATCTAGAAGGATCAATACTTGAGAAGATTCAAAGTTTAATAAGTTGTCTTCGAGCAGAACAGATCAAATACCAGAAATTAGTAGAAAATAACGCTGAAACATTAAAAAACTTAGAAAAAACAATAAAAAATTCTGAACACCTCAAGATTTGTCTTCAAGACCAGCAAAAAACCAATCAAACACTTCATCAAAACCTAGAAAATAAAGAAAAAGAAAATTTAAAGAATTCTAAAGAAAATGAATCTCTGAGGATTAAAAATCAACAGTTAGAAAATAAATTAAAAATCAAGGAGGCAGAAATATCAAAATTAAGCAATGAACATGAAGAAAAAATAGCTAAAAATCAAGAAAGAATTTCAAAAAATGAAGAAAAAATGGCTCAGTATGAGAAAACTATCACTGATTTAAAGATGGAGCATCAACAATTTGAAAATCAAATTCAGTTAAATAATGATGCACTCAATAAAGCAAATAGTTCAAATCAATCACTTTTGAAAAACATTCAAAACCTCGAAAAAAAATTTAAAGATGAAAACGAAAAAGAACTGAAAAAATTTCAAGATCTTCAAAAAGAACTTAAGATGGTCAGTGAGAATCTTAAGAGTAAATTAAATGAACTTAAGAAGTTAAATCAGAATTTTGAAGATACTTTAAAAGAACTTAAGAATAGTGAAATAAAAAACAAAAATCTTGAAGCTGAAATGATTAAATACGAAAATTTGAAGATAGAAAATCAGGAACTTAACAAAAAATACAATTTAAACATTGAACACTTGCAAGAAATTACTAAAAAAGTTGAAAATCTTACTTTAAATATTCAAGAAATTGAAAAAAATTTACAACAAAAAGATGAAGAAAAAGAGAAAGTCCTGAATGAATATGAAAATTTGAAATCTGAACATTTAAACTTGATTAAAGAATGTGAGTTAAATCAACAAAAAATTGAGGAAATGGAAAATTTAAATAAATCTTTAAATATTGAAAATCAGGATCTTGAAAAAAAATATCAATTAAATCATGAGGAACTTTCACAACTTTATAGCGAGTCAAACTCTCTTGAAATCAATAATCATGAGCTTGAAAGAACTGTTGAAAATGGAAAAATTGAAATTGAAAGATTGCAGCAAGAACTTTTAGATGTTAAAACTGAATCTCAAATACTTGAAAAGCAGTATCGAGAATCAGAATTAAAATTGATGAGTGATAAAGAATCTGTTTTATTAAGCTCTTATCAGATATCTGACTTTAATGAAAGATATGATGGAATTATTCATAGTGAAAACTTTAGGGATATTATGGATGTCAGCAAAGGGTGGACTATAGAATTTCCCTCTAATTTCAATGAAAAATTATCAAAAGATATCTTCTGTTCATTTGGAGAGAACCTTATTTATCTGTCAATCTCTGGATGCTATAATAAAGGAAAAACATTTTTACTTAACAAAATATGTAAATCAAGCTTTCCATGTGAAAAGAAATTAGAAACAAAAGGAATTTCATTTAAAAGATCAGTTATTGATGGAAATAAAGTTATGATAATAGATACAGCAGGAAGTTATAGTCCTATTAGCATGAATGAAAACATTGAAGCTAAGCAAGAAACTGAAAAACAAATGAAAGACATAATTTTTTTGCTTAGTGATTTATTGATATTAGTTGTTAATGATTTTACAATTCTAGACCAAGAAATCTTTGAGAAGTTAAAAAAGCAGCTTGTTGGAAACAGACATAAATCTTTCAAAGAAATTATTGTTGTACATAATTTTAAAGATATTTATACTGAAGAAAAACTTAAATCAGTATGGAATAAACTTTTAAGTGGTTTGCTTGATGTGAATGATAGAAAAAATCAAGCACAAGAGTTGATATTTGAGATTGATGGACAGAATCTGAAATATGTGCAGGGTAAATATTCGAAACATGTTATGCTTATCAATGATAATAATAAAATTGGAAGAAGTTTTAATGATAAAGTGGTTCAGTTGATAATTAAATGGATGCAGAAACTAATCGAACCCAAGAAAAAAAACATATTCGATGACTTTTTCGAAATCCTATCTCAAAACTTGAATTCACCAGAGCTTGAATTTCCAAACAATACCCTATTCGATGATGAAAATATTTACTTCGATAAAAACGGTCTACTTGTAATAAAATCAAATGACTGTAGCAAGTTTCGAATCCTTTGCAATGATAGACTGATCAATGAAATCTCTGTCGTTCCCAATAACTATGCTCCTCCTATTGATATAATAGAAAAAAACAATGAATTTATCATCATTGCTGATATTCCTGGAGTTGAAAATGTTGGATGCACCATTCAAAACAGCCGCGTAAAGTTTCACTTCAAAAGAGAACCAGAATATGATGAAGGTTATAAGGTTTCTGAAAGATTTTTCGGAGAATTTAGTAAGACTTTGAAAATACCTGCGAAATATAAAAAGAAACCTAACATTTCACGTGATAAAGGCGTTTTGATGCTGATTTTTAAGGCTAAAAAAGAGCTGAACTTAGATATTATTTTAGATAAAAATTAGGAATTAGGGAAGTTGTTGATTGATTAATTTTTTAGAGATTAGATGATTAAAAGTGTAGAATGTTTTAGATGAGGATTTTTTTATATGAAGATTGAAAAATATACCTTCATCGAGTTTGATATAAAGTTAATTTGATATAAAAAGTCAATTATTCGATAATATGGCTACAGTTTTTCGAGAAAATTTAAATTTCAGTGGCGAAAAAATTCATTCTTTCTCTCTGACAATTTCATATTAGATAATAAATGGCTCTCAAATTGCAGGTCAAAGAAGGATTTACAATAAGTTTATATCCTTCGCCAGAAGGGGTTAGAGCCTTGGTAGAATCAGGAAACTTCGAAAAGAAATGGACTGGTTTAATTGATTACTTGAGTGAAGCAACTCTTGCATGGATGGCTAAGTCGCCTTCGATAGTCTCAAGAAGACTATTCATCCATAGGGATACTCTAGAGCTAAGATTTTGCAAAGGTCTTCTCGGCTCTGGCCTTTGCTGTAGTGAATTTAAAGCTGATAGAAAACAAAATTCAGTAAGACGGCAATCTGAGCTAGAAGACTATAAAAATCATTCTAGAAATGTAAGTGCTTCGAAGCCAATTTCATATTATAGTCGCTCTTCTTCCAAAATAGATATAGCAGAAAATTTAAGCAATCAAGGAAAAACCTTCTACATCGAGGGTAATTATCTAGACGCTAAAGAAACCTTCTTAAACTGTCTCTCAATCCAAAAGAAAACCCTAGACCCTAATTCCCTAGAAATAGCTTCAACCTTAGGAAACCTAGGAAACATAAATTTCCATTGCAAAAACTACATCGAAGCCGAAGAATATTACAACGAAAGCCTAAAAATCCAATCAAATCAAATTCCAGAAAACACTCAAGACCGAAGCACAACTTTAAAAAATCTAGGAATTCTCCATTCAGCCTTAAACGACCCAATAAAAGCCGAGTCATATCTATTAAAATCTTTAAAAATTCAAGAAAAAATCCCTTTTTCAAATCTCGAAGACCAATGCTCAACATTACTTTTATTAGGAAATTTATCAAAAGATAAAAAAGATTTCATTTCCGCTGAAAAATTTTACTTAAAGTGCCTTGAAAAGCAGGAAAAAGTTCTTCCTTCTGATCATGAAGACCTTGCAAGGACTTTTAATAACCTTGGAAGTGTTTTTTTTAAGAAGGGAGAATATTTTAAGGCTGAGACTTTTTATTTCAGGTGTCTTGATATCAGACAACGCGGATGTAATAAGTTTGAAGAACTGGCTTTTGTACTTATGAACCTTGGAAGTACTTTTTGTTGTCAAGGGGAATTTAAAAGGGCTTATGAGTTTTATTCGAAGTGTCTTGAGGTTCAAATTAATGGATTTCCTGGAAATTGTACTGAAATTGCTGATTGTTTTATGAACCTTGCAATGGTTTCGAGGAAAATTGGGGATTTTTATAAGGCTAGAGAGTTTTATTTGAAGTGCTTGGATATTAGGGAGAATGCTTTTCCTGTTGATCATCTTGGGGTGAGTTATGTTTTGAGTTGTTTGGGAAATATTTGTTTGCAGGAAGGTGATTACACTCAAACAGAGACTTACTACATGAATTGCCTATCACTAAGAAAACAATATTTACCTGAAAATCATCCAGAATTAGCCTCAATTTTAAATAATATCGGAATATTATTCAATTATATCGGCGATTTGGAGAAGTCTGAGCAATACTTTAAAAAAAGCCTTTGCATTTGGGAGAAAATTCTTCCAAATAATCAATCAGATTTAGCAATAGTCTTCATGAATCTTGGGAACTTATTCAAGGATAAACAAGATTACGCTCAGTCTGAAAATTATTACTTGAAGTGTCTTGAAATACAAGAGAAAATACTTACTCATGATCATACCGATCTTTTGAAAACTCGAGAAAGTCTAGAAAAACTAAAAAAACTATTAGGAGTTTGATAAAATTTTAGATAAATAGCTTTATTTGCAATTAGATTTTTCTAGAATACTAGATTATTAATCCATTTGTTAATTTAGATCTCAATATGAATCATCCACGTTAAATAGACCCTATTCTATGTTTACAATAAAATCCTAAATTTAGAAATTATATCTAAACATATACCGTGTTTTCTCACAATCAACAAATCAATTCCACAAATAAATTCTTCAATCATTAATAAAGCCTTTATCCATAAAGCTATTCTCAGTCTTTCTCTCTTCTAACCCTCATAGACCATATTTCTAATCAAGTTCATCATACTCTAACCCCTCATTCTTATAAATAATTAATCTTTCAACCTTAAATCATCCTACAACTAAAATCCCAAATAATCCTCTCAACCAATTCCATTCAAGTCTTTCCATAAAAAATAATCATAAAACCCTACAAAAATCATTCCTATAAAATGAGCAAAAGCGGTCAAAACCCAAAATCAGAAAATCATTCAACCCTCCTTCACGAAACCAAAAGAATCCCCCAAAAAATTCCTCCTCTAAGCCAATCCCACCCAATCGACATTCCCTTGATAAAAGACGAACCCCTTCCAAATGTTTTATTCGAATCTCCCATCCCAAAGCCACTGCTATACGGAAACACAATGAAAATGCTAGAAGACCTTCACAGAGAAAAAAGTGAACTAGAATCAAATCTTAAACAAAAAGAAAAGATAATCGAAGACCTTCGATCAAAAGAAAGTCAAGAAATTCTTAGATTAAAATCTTTATTAAAAGACTGTGAAACAGGTCTTTTAAACAGAAGTTCATTGAAACCTGAGAAGATTGAAAGTGAAGAGCAAGGAAAGTACCACGGAGTGATTAGCATTGACCAGTTTCGCGACATCAAAGACGTCAACAAAGGCTGGACCATCGAATTTCCTACTTATTCTGAAGTCACTAAAGATATCTTCGAAGTCGTTGGAACAACAAACGCTTTTCTTACAGTGACCGGGGCTTATGACAAAGGAAAAACTTTTCTACTTAATAAAATCTGCAAAAGTCGATTTCCTTCAGGTAAAAAGGTGGAAACTAAAGGAATTTCTTTTAAAAAAACTAATATTAAAGGAACGGAAGTCATTATTATTGACTCTGCAGGAAGTCATAGTCCTATCAAGGTAAATGAGACTATTGAAGAGAAACGTGAAACTGAGAAAAGGTTAAGAGACGTCATTTTTTTACTTAGTGATTTTTTTATACTTGTCGTAAATGATTACACCACTCTTGACCAGGAGATTTTAGAAAAACTTGAAAAACAACTGCAAGGAAATAAAAACAAGAAAAATAAAGAAATTATCATCGTTCATAACTTAAAAGATGTTTATAATGAAGATGACATGCAATTTATATGGAAGAAACAAATTGAAGGGCTTTATATTGAAGAACAGAAAGAAAAACAATTGCAAAGGCAGGAGTTCGCTTTAAGACAAGCCTGTGAAATTGATGGACATATCATTCATTACCTAAAAACTGAGTTTTCAAGACATGTAATGCTCGTTAATGATAATTCTGACTTCGGAAGGTATTTTAATGACCTGGTCGTCAAGATGATCACTATGTGGATACAAACTTCTTGTGTCAACTACAACAAAAGGAACTTCTTTGAAAACTTTTTTGATATTTTAAGCCAAAATCTAAAAAGTCATAAAAATTCAGCAGATAATAAAGAAACTGATGATGAATCAATTTTTTTTCAAGATAAAGGACTTCTTGTCACTAAACTTCCAAATAAAAATTGCTTGAAACTTGTTTGTAATGATAACATCGTTAATGATGTTTCAGTTCTTCCTGATTTTTATGAACCTGCTTTGGATATCATTGAAAATGAAGAGTTTTATATCATTTTTATTGATGCTCCTGGAATTGAACCTTTTGATGTTGCTTTATCGGAAAATCATGTCACTTTCACCTTGACTAGAAAAAGACAGTTTGGAAGTGGGTATAAAATTTCTGAAAGGGCTTTTGGTGAATGTAC
The DNA here is from genome assembly GCA_006503475.1 of Stentor roeselii. NCBI lineage: Eukaryota > Ciliophora > Heterotrichea > Heterotrichida > Stentoridae > Stentor > Stentor roeselii. The sequence goes on along the minus strand of RSEH01000056.1, from coordinate 4,700 downwards.
TAAGTCATTCAAAATTCCTCCGAAGTTTAATTATGAACCTGAAATTGAAGTTGAGAATGGAGTAGTTAAATTGTTATTTAGGAGGAAAGAATTCAAGACGAGGGCTGTCAAGTTTTAATTAAATTTTAGTTAGATTAAATTGCTTCATCGAATAGATTGTAAGTGTATTGATTATCTTGTTAAGAAATAGATAACAATGGTTTAGTATGCTTCATATTTAGATAAAGGTACAAAAAGCAAATCTTGTACATTAAGATTATTTATTTTAATGCAAATTTCTACATCTATTTACCAATTTTTAGTAAATTGTGAGAACTAGTCTTGGTATAACATTAGAAAACTTAAATTTCAGTACAAAATTCAAATTTAATACTTAATCTAAGTGGTAAATCTAGTAATCATCAATTCCTTAACTTTATAGTATAAGATCATCAGAAATATTATTATTTTTGTGATATTAAAGAAATCGAGCCTGATTCTTCTACCAGTATTTTAAAAAATCAACGAAAAAACTTTACATACAGTAAAGAACCAACTTTTACTATAAATCAAATAATTGAGATATAGAAGATTCTAGATATCTAAATCATTCTTTACAAGTATTCACCGAAGAATATTTCTAATTTAGACTCAAAGCAACTAAAATTACTTAAAAACATATCAAATTTCCCATTACTATTTAAAAAAAAACCAAATGTAGACTCAAAAATTTCCCATTACTATTTAAAAAATAACCAAATGTAGACTCAAAACAATGATGAAAATTCCATATTTCCAGCCCTTATAATGATGATGAGGAAGAACTTGAGTCCGAATAAGAACCCGAAAGAAAAAAAAGGTTCCTTTCCAATAGGTCCAAAAATAAACCAGGACAGCCGGCCCCCATTTAATGAAAGCCCTTCAATGAATCCAAGGCCATCTGCCCCATTCGAGCTGAATGCAGAAATGCCTTCAAATCAAGCATCCCTAAACACAAAACTTGTAAATGACCTTCAAAAATCCAACAAAGCCTTAGAAGCTCATCTTAAAGAAAAAGATTCAGAAATCGAGAGACTAAAACAACTGTTGAGAGAAAGAGAAGTCAAATACCTGAATAACCTTTCGATGACTTTAGATGATCCAAATGATGAATACGGAAAGTACCATGGGGTGATCAGTATTGACCGATTTCGAGATATTAAAGATGTGAACAAGGGCTGGATTATTGAATTTCCCACACATAATGAGCTTTCTAAGGATATCTTTGAAACTGTCGGAAGGTCTAATGCTTTTCTTACTGTCACTGGCGCTTATGATAAGGGAAAAACTTTCTTACTTAATAAAATCTGTAATAGTCGATTCCCGTCTGGAAAAAAAGTTGAAACTAAAGGAATTTCTTTTAAGAAAACATATATTAAGGGAACTGAAGTTACTATTATTGACTCTGCTGGCAGTCATAGCCCTATTAAGATTAGTGAGACTATTGAAGAGAAAAGGGAAACTGAAAAAAGACTTAGAGATATCATTTTTCTTTTAAGTGATTTTTTTATACTTGTTGTTAATGATTATACCACTTTGGATCAAGAAATCCTAGAAAAACTGGAAAAACAACTTCAAGGTAATAAAAGCAAGAAGAATAAAGAAATAATTATCGTTCATAATCTCAAAGATATTTACAATGATGATGATCAAAGATTCATTTGGGTTAAACAAATTGAAGGGTTATATATAGAAGAAAATAAAAATAATCCAAGCTCTAGACAAGAGTGTGCTTCAAGACAAGAATGTGAAATTGAAGGCCGCACGATATACTATCTTAAAACTGAATTTTGTAGACACGTTATGTTGGTGAATGACAACACTGAATATGGAAAAGATTTCAACAACTTAGTGGTCAAAATGATAACCATGTGGATTCAGACATCTTGCGTGAATTACAGTAAAAGAAATTTCTTCGATAACTTTTTTGATATTTTAAGTCAAAACTTGAACAGTAGTGATAAAAATTCAAGAGAAAATAGTGTGACTGAAGATGATTCAATTTTCTTCGAGGATAAAGGGCTACTTGTTACTAGAATTCCCAATAAAAATAGTCTAAAACTAGTTTGCAATGACAGTGTGGTCAATGATATTTCAGTTTTACCAGACTTTTACGAGCCAGCTCTTGACATAGTTGAAACTGATGATAGTTATATTATTTTAATCGATGTACCTGGGATTGAACCATTTGATACCGCAATAGATGAAAATCAAATAAAATTTACCTTAACTCGGAAAAGACAATATGAGACTGGGTATAAAGTCTCTGAGCGTGCTTTTGGAGAATGCACTAAAGCGTTCAAAATCCCACCGAAATATTCTGATGATCCAGATATTAACGTTGATAAAGGAGTGCTTAGAATATGTTTCAAGAAAAAAGAGGTTAAGAAAAAATCGATCAAGTTTTAGGTTCATTAATTAGGTAATTAGGATAAGTAAAAATCATAGAGTATTATTAGGAGAAATAAGAATTAAGAAAATTTATGATTCAAGTAGTACTAATTTTTATAAATTTTTATAAAAACTTATACCAAGAACATTACACTAACATGATATTCTATCGATCTCTTTCTCATGCAGTTGATTAACTGTTATCCTTATGCTCCAATCTCGAATCATTTAATCTTTAAATCAATCATAAAATAATGAAATTCTTATGTTCATTATTCACCAAGTAGAAACTTTTTGATATAATATGAAATAAGTATTGACCTGTATGCTGATGGTTTAAGTAAAACAATTTTAACACCCGAGATCCTAAGATCAAAACTAGATAGTAATAATTTGAGAAGAGTGATAGTGAATTAAAATCTAGGATAAGAACAAATAGATATTTAATATTTTCAAAAACAGTAACTTTATAAAATAGTCATGTTTCAACTTTTAACATATATGAAAATCTAAATATCCTAACAGTTTTATGCCTCATAAAGAAAATGAATTTTCTTAATTGCCTCAAAGTTTAAGGTATTCACAATTGAGTTTATAAGTGAAATATCTTTGGACTTCAATAGAATTTTAATATATTTGATTAATTTATAATAAGATATGGGTATGTGAAAGATAAACAACCAGCAAGGGGAAATTTAGTAAATAATTAAACTCCAGCCATCAAAACAAGTTCATGATTGTAGAAAACCTCTATAACATAAGAATTAACAATCGATAGTGAAAAAAAATTAATAAATGGAAGTTTCGATTACGATAAGATATAATATTCATATATATCATATAGCCTACTCTATTTAATATTGTTAAGATACTTTCAACCTAACTTAAAAAAATTATAGAAAAAAATAAATAACCCTCCAAATCAGAAATAAATAATAGAAGACAAATGCAAGAAACACAAAAACAGACATAATATTTTCAAAATAACCTTAAATAGAAAAATATAGAAATAGAGAATCTTATTCAAATTCTCTAGAATTTTTATATCTAGTATCTTTTAACATATAGCAGAAAATATAATATTTTAACTATAATCGAAATAAAGAAGAAATATATCTAATCCAGTGAAGATAGCATTTATTATACAAAATAATATATCTCTTCCTTTGGTGTATAAAGAAAATAAACCTTAATAATTAATAACTTATCATTTATATAAGATCTATGCACATCCAATACTTAAAATATTATATAATTGCATATTTATTCTTTTAAGACTAATTTTAAGTCTAGATCGAACAAAGATCAAATTTGGCATCCTTTGAAATATAGGATTAAGGTACCTCCAAGTCTTTAATTCAATCAGGAATTCATCGAAGTAAATTTTACTAAAATATATTATCACAAGATGAAATATAGTTGATTTTAGGTCAGATTTATAAAAAAACTAAGTCCTATACCAGAATAATTTAATAAATCTATAAGAGATGTTGGCTAAATTATCATAATTTATTTATCACCGAGAAGTAAACCTAAAAATGATAATAGTGGGTTCTGAAATTCAAAAACAAATGATTATCTCAAAGATTTCAGGATTAACGATTTCTGCATGTCTCAAGACTAGAACTTCTAAAAATTGTTAAGATTTTAAGCAGAAACTTAAAAGTTTTAATAAAAAGGCTTCTGGTTAAGGATTCGAGCGAAAATAGTCAGATTTAAATTTTTTGTAATGATTCAAAATTTAGAAGAATATCTGAAAGGCCTAAATAAGTACATTTGATTGAATATTTCTTGGCTCTAATGAGTGCTTATTTGAGAGAATCTGCCTAGATATGTTAATTATAACTATAGTATTAAGATAAAAGAATATATTGTATATAAAGGGATAATGATTTAAGCCAACGACATAAACTAGAGAAAGAGTATTTGAGAATTGCCAAAATGTGTTTTAGATACTTCTAGCGCATAGGTGTAAAGAATAGAGGCTAGAATTTTGTATTTGGTGATAAAAAACTTTTGGAGGAGGATTAAGATAAGATTAATAAATAATTTATTGTTTCTTATATTAATATTTGAAGATAATGAATAAAGAAGGTAATTCAACCTTAATTTTAATTGATCAGAAATGATTAGAAAATATCATTTTTTCCTATATAAAATTTTGATTTCATATTTTTCCTGAAATTTGATTGGTAGACTTCCATATTTAAATCAATCTGATCTTATACGAATAACAAAAAAAATGCAGATATTCGTCAAAACCCTTACAGGAAAAACAATCACATTAGATG
>RSEH01000439.1:0-18410 GCA_006503475.1 Stentor roeselii | reverse complement strand
GGTCCTCTTGATAACCTAAAAGCAGTCATTTCTTCAGGACCTGAAATGAAAAATGAATCAGGAATCAATTTACCTTTAATTCCAGAGCCACTCGTAAATCTAAACGAAAAAATTCCTTCAAGTCCTGGAATCTTAGATATAACATCAACCCTTCCACCATTAATTCCTGGATTACTTCCAAAACTAGATCAAAACATGCCTTTAGGACCTGAAATTATTAATCAAGGAGTAAATATTCCACCTTTAATTCCAAAACTAGATCAAAACATGCCTTTAGGACCTGAAATTTTAAATAAAGGAGAAAATATTCCACCTTTACTTCCTGGGCAACTCCCAAACCTCAACGAAAAAATTCCTTTAGGACCTGAAATTTTAAATCAAGGAGTAAATATTCCACCTTTAATTCCAATACTAGATCAAAAAATGCCTTTAGGACCTGAAATTTTAAATCAAGGAGAAAATGTTTTACCTTTAATTCCTGGACCACTTAATAAGGATGATGATATTTGTATTGAACCTGAAATTTCTATTCAACCTTCAATTGTTCCGGTTTTGATTCCTGTTCCGGTTCCGGAAGATATTTTATTGGGACCTGAAATTATTGAAGAAGAGACTATTTATCCACCTTTAAGTCCTGGGGAACTTCCGAAAATTGAAGATGTTGTTGCTTTGGGACCTGATATTATTGATGAAGTAGTGATGAATATGCCAGTTTTAAATCCTGTTATACCTGAACATGGCCCAGTTATTGTTTTAGGTCCTGGGAACTTAGAACAAGATTTGTTTGAATCAGGAAATATTCCACAAACTGAACCTGGCCCTGATCTCGACGCAGTCATTGTATTTGGACCTGGAAACTCAGCAGAATCAGAAGACAGTTCATTTAAACCTGGGCAAGTTTCAGACCCTGGCCCAGTCGTAGTTGTTTTAGGTCCAGGAATCTCAGATGAATCAGAAAATATTCAAGACTCTGACGATGACCGTGGTCCAGTCGTGGTTTTACCTCCAGAGAACTCAAATGAAGAAAGCCCAATCATTTGTGAAGACGATGAAGATATATCTATGAAGGTTTCTCTTTGGCTTTTAGGAGGAAAGGTAATCGCAGGGTATGTTGACGAGTCACCTATTGATAATGGGTCAGATTTAGATAAGACAAGAGAAGAAGATAATGAAAACAGAGATGATTATTATGATGAAGCCGGTGATTACTTCCAAAGAATAGACATAAAAGTTGAATGTATTGATGGTGAATGTGCAATAGTAGATATTCAAGACAATGTAGACAATTTCTGGCTGAGACAAAAACCAAAGCACATCGGATTCGCGAAAAATGCAGACCCTGTCGGGGTCTTAAACAATGAAGACCCGATCGGATTTTTAAAGAGTTCAGGGCCGATTGAGTTTTTAAAGGATGAAGATCCTGTCGTTGTAACAAAAGAGGAGAAAAATGATGAAAATAATAAAAATTTCGACCTTTTTGGATTTTTTGCTGATGCAGGCTCTTCTGGATTTTTAGCTGAAAAACCAACTGGATTATTGAAAGATGAAAAAATGATTAATGAAGATATCTTTGAAAATACTGAAGATCGAAATGAATTAAATATTTTTGGGGATAAAGACAAGATTGGATTTGAGATTGATGATAATTTGATTGGGTTGAATGATGAAAACTCTAGAGAATTAATAGAGGATCGAAATGACATCTCATTGAATGAAAATTCAAAAGATAAGGCTGAAAACTCAGAAAATAATTTACTCGAAGAAAATTCAAAGCAAGATCCTCAAGACCCTAACGAAAGCCCAGCCGAAGAAAAAAAATAAAAATCAAGTTTATTAACTTTAATTAATATGCATAAAAGTAATAATTCTTAATGTCATTTTTCAATAATGCTTATTATTCAATTAGTCTTAAAAAATTACTTAAAAAGTGTATTTTATTCATTTTAAACATTTTTATCAATGAAACTATTGATCTTGTGAATAATTAGTAAGAAAATTAATGAGAAGTGGTGATTAAGAAGTATTCTTTATAATTCTAATCTTTTGATTAGCTTTCGCAAACTCTGAAATTTAAAGATGCATAAGAACTAATTTTATAGTCAAAAAAAGAAAGTTGGGAAATTTTAATGAAAAAATTCAATTTTTGCACCCTGATTAGTTTTAATTAAAAATCGTTGAAATTTGGAAAAATATAAGAAACTTAATTTAAGATTCCTGATTTTTTCATCATAAAGAGTCTGCTCCAAATACCTCTATGGAGAAGATTTTAAGACTTGAGGTAACTTTGGGTCAAGATTGAAAAATTAAGCTAGTAGAGGCTGAGGGTTATTTAAAAAAAGTGTTGATTTTTGCAGATGTTTTCAAAAAATCTCGGCTTTAGAGAATTCATTAAATGTTCAGAGGTTTCTTTTATCATAAGACTGAATGATATCCTTGTGCATGGTTCTGAGTATTAAAAATATCAGATGAAAATCGTTAAATTTGAAGGGACTCGAATCACAAAAAAATAAAAATGATGACTGATCATATCGATCATTATTTAATTATTTCTATTTAATCTTTAGAATATTTTACTGATTGGTAATTAAAAAGTGGCCTAATTGAAATTTTAGATGAATGATTAAGTTTTGGTTATTGAATAGGAATGAAAATAGTGAGAAATGAAGTGATACTTTTAACTTAAATTTGATTTACCTCGATTTTTCTTGAATTTGGAATTATTTGGTAATTCTGAGCTTCTTTTAGATGGAATTTACTTTCATTTCATGTAGAATCGGTATCACACCTATAAAATAGAATATTACTTCATTTATCCCTTAATTCACACAAAAAGAACCATTTAATATCTACTCATTACTGAAAAATTTATATTTCTTTTATCAAATCCATAAAATATTATTAAAACTTCAGATCAATTAAGGGTTATTTTAAGTCTTGTGGAGGATCATTCAGCGATAGGGTTTATTTTTCATTCGCACGAGCAAATATATTCATTTTAGTGAATTTTTCAATATAAAGGTCGTATTTGAGTGCTTAATCCCTTTATGTGATTGATATTAATTTTGATAGAAATGAGATTAGTTAAAAATTTAGCTTAGAAATTAAGTATATTGCAGATAGATAGAAATTAAGTAGATGTGTATTTGAAGACTTATCCCAGATCAACATAACAAACTAATCCTAAACCACAACCCAAAAACCATCAATATTTCCTAAAAAAATCAAAACCTTAAAATTTCTCTAAAAATCCACTCGAATTTTTTCAAATCATCCAAAAAATCCCTTTTTTCATTTCACTAAACTAAAAAACCTTCATCCGACATTTTCTCTCTGACATATTTATTAAGATAAGAGAAGAGATCCGTTTTGAACCCGATAAAATGTTCAAGGTAAGTTTCTTCTTAATCCTTCTAGGATTAACACACAGTGCAGAGCTTTCCTCGCCTAAAGGGCGAGGATTAATTAAAGATGCAGCGCTAGTTCAAACTGAAGAAACCGAGTCAATCTACGAGTACACTTCAGAAGTTGAATCTGACATGACAAGCGACGCTGACGAGTATTTGACAGACTCAGTCGTCAATTATTTCATTGACGAACTGTCTGACAGCAATCCCGAATACGAATCTTTGACTACTTCAGAAGCTTATTATAACGCTTCAGTTCAACCTTCGAATACAAAAGTTTATGTCGAGTATGGAGAGAACTACGTGTCTTATAATATTACCACGGACTATGAAACTATTTTAAACATGCTTATTCCGAATAGGTCTCATACAAATGCTGATATTGATGGAGAAGCGAATATTTTGATTTATAATTATACTGAAGATTGTCTTAATACTATTGAAATACTTTTGGATACGGATTATGCAGGAGATATAACTTATGAGAACTTTAAAAAGGATTATGTGTTTTATGGAGAGGTTGAAGGAGATGCTTATATTCATGTCATGATTGTGACGGAGTATGGAGAGGAGTATAGTGTTCAATGTGGAAATTCTCAGGATGATGATGAGATTTCTAGTGATATTAGTAGTTATGTGGATTCTGGAGAACTTAGTGAAAGTTATGAGGTTATTTCTGTGGAAGATGATGATGAAAGTGATGATGATGAAAATGATGATGATGAAAGTGGTGATGATGAAAGTGGGGATGATGATGGTGATAAGACATATATTTATATTATCGATGAAGAAGAAAGTAGTATTCAAGAGAGCGATATAATACTGTATAGTGAAACAGATGAAGGGTCAAGTAATGAAGCTGATGTAACTTATTCATTGGAAGTTGACGAAAGCGGAAATGTTACAGTTACAACAGATTACGGTTCTAGTTATATTGAAGAAATAATTGAAGAAGGGTCAAACAACTTGGCTCAAAATGATGAGGATTCTGATGAGACTGATGAAGTCGAAGACGATGAGGACGAAGATGAAGACGAGGATGAGGATGAAGATGAGGATGAAGATGAGGATGAGGATGAGGACGAAGATGAGGATGAGGATGAAGATGAAGATGAAGATGAAGATGAGGATGAGGATGAGGATGAGGACGAAGATGAAGATGAGGATGAGGACGAAGATGAAGATGAGGATGAGGATGAAGATGAAGATGAAGATGAGGACGAAGATGAGGATGAAGATGAGGATGAGGATGAGGATGAAGATGAAGATGAAGATGAGGACGAAGATGAGGATGAAGATGAGGACGAAGATGAGGACGAAGATGAGGATGAGGATGAGGATGAAGATGAAGATGAGGACGAAGATGAGGATGAAGATGAGGATGAGGACGAAGATGAGGACGAAGACGAGGATGAGGATGAAGACGAGGATGAGGACGAAGATGAAGATGAGGATGAGGACGAAGACGAAGATGATGAGGACGAAGATGAAGATGAAGATGAAGATGAGGATGAGGACGAAGATGAAGATGAGGATGAGGACGAAGATGAAGATGAGGACGAAGATGAAGATGAAGATGAAGATGAGGATTCCGATAATGATGACGAAAGTTCAGATGAAGATGAGGAATCTGATACAGATGATGCTTGTCTAGACACTGTTGAGATCGAAGTTACCTGCATTGATGGTGAATGCACAGCATCTCAAACTTCAGGAAGTGATACTGATTTCTCTATGAAAGTTCAGTTGCAAGCTGTATCTGAATAATTCAGTACCTAATTAATTAAAATGCATTATTTTATTAGAAGAGTGTTAATGAGATGGTTGAAGGTAAGAAATGAGTTAGTTTGTAAACTTTATCTAATTGAGAAAAATTAACTTAATGTTCCTCATAAGTATAAAATAATAGTTTAATTAAATTTACTTTACCGGAGGTGGTCCATCTCTAAATATGATTGTTGGATAAGTTAAATGTATTGAAGTAGCTAATTATTATCTATTAAAATTCAAACAAACTGCTAAAAATTTCAAATTTTATATTGAACAAGACTTATCTAATTTCAGTATTATTACTTGACAGTAAAGACTTAAAGTACTAATCAAGAATCTTTCTAATAATACCTCGACTACTTCAAATGATATACAACAAACGATTAATTAATAAAAGCTCCTTAATTTTCTAAAAGCCTTTAAATCTTTTTCTAAGAAATCTTCAATAACCTTCCAGCTATTCTTACATAATCATTAAAAAAGCTAATAACCTAAATCAAATCTTCAAAAAAAAAAATTCTCTCATAACTCTCAATAAACCCTAAACTTGCCAAGAAAATATTCCAATATTCTAAAAATCTCCTAAATCATTTCCACTTAAAACCCAATTTACCCAAATAAAGCTTTCATTCTATTTTTATTAATATCCGTGATTGTATTCTGATACTGTTCAACCCCAGCAGCTCTTTTACTCCAATGATTCCTTGCCAAGTTCCTAAAAATCACAGAGCAAACACTTAAAGTTTGAGGTAAATGAAGACAAATCATGAGATCCTTTCTTAAAGTTTGAATAATTCCCAAGTTCGAAATACAAGAATCGTCTAATTCTTGAATAGCGTTTCTAATCAAAACTTCTGCCTGGTTCTTGTCATTCATGATGATTAAACTCGCTTCATGTAAAACGTCAGCGACTTTTACTCGATAAAAGCCTTGAAGGACTTCTTCGTCGATTTCGATTTCTCTTAAAACTTTTTTTTGAGGGAAAATCGGAAGGTTTAAAGATTTTTCTTCTGAGTAAGAATTTCCTTTGATTTTGTAGGAAACTTTTACTTTTAGGATCTCGTCGTTTAAACGCTCGGAGAAGTCGGATGGAAGGACTTTTAGGATGAATAGGGTGTCCATCTTGCTGCCTGCTAAAGCGTCTGGCATTCTGAATAAGGTTTGACCGTTTTCACTGTAAACTTTAGAGATTCCTATTGGGATAGTCTCATGATTCAAAAAAATCTCTGCACATATCTCTTCAGCGACCTTACTTTCAATAATTCCACAAGCATAAGCAAAGTTCCTAACCCAATCCCCTTCATCCAGTTCCAAATAGCAAGTACCATTAGTCTCTTCCGCAATAAAATTCAAAACCTGTTGCGGAGGTCCCACAGCAAAGACATGTCCAGTAAAAACGGCAGAAGTCCTCATATGAAAGTCACTAAGCAATTCATCAATTCTTTCCTGAGCAGATTCGGGATGATTATCAAGTCCAGTAGAAAACACAATCATATGCGAGTAGGTGTTAAAATTTCTTCTATTCGCCAAAACACTTAAAGCAACTCTAAGTCCTTCTTCCGCATCACAAGACCCAAAAAACTGAAGACTTTGAATAACAAGGTTGATGCGAAGTTTTCCAGTGAAGGTCATAGAAACAAGCGGCGTAAGCCGCTTGCAAGTATCATTAAAAGAAACAAGACTTAGACGGTCTTGTCCTGTAAGACGATTTAAAAGGAACTCAAGAGCGCTTTTTATTGATTTTTCTTTGTTTTTGCTGTATTGAGAAGTTTCGATTAGACAGACGATGTCGACTCCAGGACGTTCTTCTAGTGGAAGGTCTCGACTTTCAACTGATATGCATACTGGCCACTCTTGGCTTTCATTTGATTGCTGGATGTAGTTGCAGGTAAAGTTTAGGTTTATTGATAGAGATGGCAGGTCACGTGACTCGTCGAGAGATGAGTTTGTTATCAGAGGCTCGTCGTCCATTGAGATTGAATGCTTGTCCAGTTCACCTGAAAGAGTTAGGTTTGAAGAAGCCTGGTCTACTGCGCAGCAGTTTGATTTACTTATGGTTTTTCCCATTTTTTAACTATGAGAAGAGATTAGGAAGAATGGAGATTATCATCAAGAAGTATTGATGAAAATTTAAATTTTTTAGAATTTTTAAGTTTTTTGGTTTTTTCAGGTTTAAAGTAAGACAAGGTTTATTACTCAGGTTAATGTTTAATAAGTATTTATTGTAGTTAGAAGGAGAGAATTAAATAAGGATTATTGAAAAGAATTTAAAGAACTTTTACCCTAACATGACATATTAGGTGAAGAAATGTTGTTATAAATGAAGGTATTTCTTTTACTTTTTACTACATCTTGGTCGATGCTTGAATATCGCTTCGGGCTTGACTATGGAGATAGTTTTTATGACTACTCTGGAAATAACAACACAGGCTTGAACGGATTAGCCAGTGATAATACAAATGTAATGAAAACAGACAGAGGAGTTTATTTAACTTATGACTCCAGCAGAGTGATATCAAAGGACTATTTGCCTACAACTGACACATTTTTCATAAGTTTTTGGTTTATTCCAACAAACGACGGGTACAGAATTTGTTTTCTTTATGGAAGAATGGACTATCGCCTAATAATTGCTCGATATAGTGAATATCGTAGCTTCTATGCTTTCAGACGCTCAGAAATTTTGCAATTTAATACCGAATATCAAAATGACACTGCTCCGCTAGGTACTTGGAGCTTAGTTTCTTTTTATTACTCTAATAAAACATATACCTTATTTTCAAACCTTTTTAGATATAAGTCTGAAACAGCTGATAATTTCGATACAAGTTTATACAAAGGAGGGATTGGAAATCCAAACAATCATAACACATTAGCAAAAGGATTTGTTTGGAACTTTTTAATTAAGAGTAACTTCACCGACCCTCAAGCATTTTTATCTCAATCAGGTATCTGTCTTGCTGGTTCCTGTCATTCATCAAATTATTTCTTTATAGATCCAGCTCTAGGAAACATCAGTCTTTCCAACACAAGTGACCCAAGCAAAACTTCATATGGCGAATTTTGCACTTCTTGCACAAAATCAATTAAATTTAATTGTCTTTCATCAGATATAATATGTTCTTACAATCCAATAACAAATACCTGCAGCACTATTGATGTATTGTCTTTATTGAATCAAACAGTAGACTGCTTATGCAATCAAAATTTTGTTAAAATTAATAAACAATGTTGTAATAATGACTGCGGATCATGTGATTCATTTGGAGATTGTTTAAATTGTAGCAGTAGCAATATGGTTAAAGTTAATTTGAATTGTCAATGTTTGGAAGGGTTTTACAAGGATTTTAATCAAGGTTCGACGATAGAATGCTTACCTTGTGAATTTGGATGTAAAAAATGCAGTAGTCAAGGTGCTTGTGATGTTTGCGCTGATGGTTTGATTAAGATTATTGGAAAATGTGAATGTTTAGATGGATTTTACAAGGTATTTAATCAAAGTTCGATGATAGAATGCTTACCTTGTGAGGTTGGATGTTTGAAATGTAGTAGTCAAGATACTTGTAATGTTTGTAATGATAACTTGATCAAGAATAACGGAAAATGTGAATGTTTAGATGGATTTTACAAGGGCTTCAATCAAAGTTCGATGATAGACTGCTTATCTTGTGAAGTTGGATGTAAAAAATGTAGTAGTCAAGATACTTGTAATGTTTGTAATGATAATTTGATCTTGATTCACGGAAAATGTGAATGTGAAGATGGCTTTTACAAGATATTCAATCAAAGTTCGATGATAGAATGCTTAGCTTGTGAGATTGGATGTTTGAAATGCAGAAGTCAAGGTACTTGTGATGTTTGTGCTGAAGACTTGCAGGAGATTAACGGGAAATGTGAATGTTTAGATGGATTTTACAGAAATTTAAATCAAAGCTCGATGATAGAATGTTTACCTTGTGAGGATGGATGTTTGAAATGCAGTAATCAAGATACTTGTGATATTTGCAATAATAGTTTGAAGAAGATTAAAGGAAAATGTGGATGTTTAGATGGTTTTTACAAGGGTTTTAATCAAAATTCATTGATAGACTGCTTGCCTTGTGAGGTTGGATGTTTTAAATGCAGTAGTCAAGGTGCTTGTGATATTTGTAATGATAATTTGATCATGGTTAACGGAAAATGTGAATGTGAAGATGGATTTTACAAGATATTTAATCAAAGTTCGATGATAGAGTGCTTAGTTTGTGAGATTGGATGTTTGAAATGCAGTAATCAAGATACTTGTGATATTTGCGATAATAGTTTGATGAAGATTAAAGGAAAATGTGGATGTTTAGATGGTTTTTACGAGGGTTTTAATCAAAATTCGTTGATAGACTGCTTACCTTGTGAAGCTGGATGTTTAAAATGCAGTAGTCAAAATTCTTGTAATGTTTGCACTAATGGTTTGAAGAAGATCAACGGAAAATGTGAATGTGAAGATGGATTTTACAAGACATTACATCAAAGTTCGATGATAGAATGCTTACCTTGTCAGGTTGGATGCTCGAAATGCAGCAGTCAAAACATCTGTAACATTTGCACTGAAAATTCTCAGAAAATTCAAGGAAAATGTGAATGTTTATCTGGTTTTTACTTGAATAGTATTCGAAATAATTGCATATCTTGCCATCCTTCATGTTCTAAATGCACTGAGACTCAATGTCTCAAATGTGTCTCCTCTGAAGCAACTATAAATTCAACATTTTGTAAATGTCGTGAATCATTTTATGAAACTTCTGAAAATTTGTGTATGCCTTGTTACGAAGATTGCTCTGAATGCGAAGAGGCTTTCAAATGTTCAGTTTGCATCGCTGACAACTCACTACCCGACTCTCATAAAGGCTGCATCTGCGAAAAAGGTTTCTGGAACTCCTCATCATTAACCTCAAAAAACTCTTGCAAAATTTGTAATAAAACATGTGAATCTTGTTTCACTGAAAACAACTGCTCAAGTTGTAAAGACCCAAAAGCTTTTCTTAATGAAGAAGGTGAATGTCTGGTTTATTGTTCTGAGAAATTGAAAGAAAATTGCTTTAAATGTAATGATTTGTGTGAAAAATGCTTTAAAAATATGTCATGTTTTCAATGTAGTGAAAATTCTTACTTGGAAGAAGGTAAATGCCTGTGTTTTAAAGGTTTTGAAAGAATTTCTGAAAGTTGTTTGGAAAAATTGTTTTATTGGGAAGTTTCAGTCAAAAACAATAAAATTTTGATTTCTTTTACTGAAGATGTTAGAAATGTGACGATTTTTAATTATTTGACTCTTGAAATTGAGTCTAACACTGTGAGTTTCTTTTTAAAGAAAGTAAAGCAGAAAGTTTATTACATAGTTCCTTATTTAAACAAGGAACAACTTGAAAGTGCTAATTTTATTTTAGAGTTCAAAGAAGTTATTTACAGTGAAGCAGGCTCAAGACTCTTTAATTCATCTTTCGCTGGAACTTTCGATAAATTCAATAAATCTACAGAAAAATACGATCCTTTTTTCAAAGCAATTGCAAATATCGCATCTTTTGCTTTATTCGCTGTTGTAATCTCTTCAAACCCAACAGCTCTTTGGGCACTTTTGAATACCATTCAGTTTATTGTTTTTTTACCTTTAAACTCAGTTGATTACCCTAAAAAGTTGAAAGAAATTTCAAGTTCTTTTATTGTTTACAACATTTTACCTAATTTTTTTAGTTTTATGTTTGACAATAACTCGACTTCTGCACCTTATTATGAAGCTTCTAGGTTTGGATATGAAACTTCTGTGTTTTTTATTAATATTGGGAAAAATTTAGGAGTTTTGATTATTTTTCTCTGTTTTCTTGCACTTGTTGGTTTCTTGTCGAAATTGTTTAAGAATAGTGTGAAAATTGATAAGATCTGGAAAATGTATCAGTTTAACTTGATTTTTGATTTTTGGGTACAGATGTACCTTGAATTAGGAGTTGGGGCTTTTATTCAGTTGAAATCTGTAAGATTTATGAAGAGAATCATATTATTTGTTCCTGGTTTTACAAACTATTCATTCGCTGTATTCATTTGTGTAATATCAATATAGTTTCTATTTGCACTCTCTCCTTTGATATTATTAGCTATAATAAAAAAGTCATTGCCTCATATAAACAATTCAGAATTTATGTTAAAATACAGAGGCATGATCAGAGATCTAAAAAAAAATGATGGACTTATCTGCATATTTTACAATCCACTTCAAATGACAAGAAAAATGATATATGTACTTACCCAGATATTTTTAAATAAATTTCCTGCAATTCAGTTAGTATTTAATACTCTTTGTTCCACGGTATTTTTTATATACTTATTATATAAAAGACCTTTTCAAGACAGTCTGGCAAACATCAGTTTTATTCTTGGAGAACTCTGCATTTTGGTAGTTTTTTGCTCTACTTGTCCTCTTGCCTTTGAAATTAATGCAAATTCAGTAAATTTGATTGAGAATATTTGTACTTATTCTATATACACAGCTGTTGGTTCACAATTACTTATTGGCTTGATTTGCTTTGGTCGACAGTCGGTATCTTGGTATAAAAGTATAAACAAGAAAGTCACAGTTTCGGAAATCCTTAAAGAGAATAAGTAATTTCTATTATTTTCTAATCAATCTATGTGAATAATGATTTTTCATTCCTGCAATTTCTTTGCTAACCAATATATCATCTTAAGTAATTCATAAACTGTCCATCATTTTCCTTCTACTTCCTCAAACTGGTTCTAATTCTTTATTCTATTTAAATCTTAATTTATTCTTATATTTGTAAATAGTTAGATATCTCATCCTGTAAAGAAATTCTTTTCTCCTCTTTTGTGATTTTTTGGTATAAAGAACTTTTCCTTATCATTTGTTCTAATCCTCAAACACTTGACCTAAATTAGATATAAAAGATTTCTTATGCCATCATTTTTTCTTTATCTTAAAATTGCTTGTCATGTATAAAATTTTTTAATGCACTTAGAAAACAAATTAAAAAGTTAACATTAGAAAAAAATATTAAAATGGTTGTGAATCACTATCAGGATTTTTAAAATCGGTTGATGAGACACCCTCTTGTTCTGATGTGAAATTAAGCATGCATTTGATTATTTATTCTCTGTAATAGTGATAAACTAGTCATTCTTTCACTGATTTTTATTAATTATCAGGACGACTATTTATTATGAAAGGTTTTGTGACAAATTTTTTCGGAAAATTCTTTAATGATAAGTCGGCTAATTAAGACTTGAAAGAGAGACGGTTTAAATCTTGTTGTGTTCTTAGTCTATCGGAGTAGTTTAAATAATCTTAAAATATGGATGTCTTTAAACCATCTTTGCTATGTGTAAGTTAAGAATTATAATCAAAATTTAGAGTAGAATTCCTGAAGTTTAGTACTTCTTCGTTGGCTAAATATATTCTTTGATTAAAATCATCTACTTCACGAATTAAACTCTCAAAAGATACTCTTTTAAGTCGATATCTAAATTCAAATTATTCCTAAATTTAAAACTTCAGGATTTATTTATAAACATCAACAAAATAATAAACATGAAAAGATCAGAAATTTTTTTTTTATAAAAAGAATAATAAATAAGAGACACAAAGAATCTTGTAATTGCTTGTCAAAGATCTGTATTCTTCAAATTAAAACTAATTTAATTACATAAAAAGCGTCAACTTACTAATAAAGCTAAAGAAAAAGCAAGAATAGGCCTGATGAGATTTTTAGTCAAATGGTCTTAGACTGGTCATGAAATAATTAATCAAGAAGTTGTTGAAGATTGAGTTAGACAATTTCATAGCATATTTAATTGATCATTTTTTTTTCCGTGTGGCTCTTTGATCGATTCCTTGAGAGGCTCATTTCTCTTTATTAAACAAGAAAATATTACCAAGAAATTTATATTTTTTCAATAGATGAAAGAATACATGTAAGAACTTTTGATTACAAGGAAGAAGGCGTGTTAACATTGTTTCGAGTAAGAATTTATATCATTTGATTATTAAAGACGAAAACCTATACATAAAAATATTTGATAAATAATCAGTTTATACTTATCTTTGCACTGATAAAAAGACCAGCGAGAAACTTCAGAAGAAGGATATTAATAGATTTAGTTTACTCTTATAAGGAAGATTGAATTTTATTATTGTGATTATGATGATAGGAAATTTTGTATTTAGAATCTTTTCATTCATTGAATAATCTAAATTATGATAAATAGGTAGATTATTTTTAACTTATGTGATAATAATCATAGGAAATTTAGTATTTAGAATCTTTTCATTCATTGGATAATCTAAATTATGATAAATAGGTAGATTATTTTTAACTTATATAAGGGAAGAATGAATTTTATTATTGTGATTAAGATGATAGGGAATTTAGTATTTACAATCATTTGATTGTACAACGATTCCAACTTATAATAAATACCCCAAAAAATTGATTAAAATACTTGATATTCCATATAAATGAAAGAAAAAGTTGAGGGAAATATTTCAAATGATTTTATAATCCTTTCTACAGAAGAAACCAAGAAATCCTCAGATCTGCATACCGAGAGTAGCCCTCTAGAAAATACAAAAGAAGCTGAAAAATTCCCAGAAATGATGATCAATAATAGTTCAGAAACAAAATGCCCCTTCCCAGAAACCAAAAACAAAAATCTCTCAGATTCCTTCACTCAAACCGAAGAAGATATAGTCAAAGATATAAAAGCATCGAAAAATTTCTCATTTCTTTCTAAAATCATTCTTTTTTTGCTGTTTCTGATGACCCAATATTTTTTCATACTCAATTTCTTACCCTTATCAAAAAACTGTGTCCAGCTAACAATCCATCAACCAGAACTATCAAACCGATCAGAACTTCCAGTTAAAGACCCTGAGTCCATCATAGCCTCATGCGATTCAAATCAAAACATGGCATCTTCTAAAACTTCCTCAGAAAATCATCAAAAAAATACTTTAAAACCCCAGCCGATATTTGAAGACATAAAATTTCTTCATTCAGAAGAATGTGAAATTTTCAATGGTCTTTCAAATTATCTAGAAAAACTTGAATATTTAGAAAGAAAAATTAATTGGAAGCCATCATTTCAGACAGAAAATTTGAATTTAAATGAATTGTTTTCTTATAAAAATTGTGAATATTTTATTGGGTACTCGAATCAGGTGGTATTTAAATTCACTCTTTACAAAGACTTCACAAAATCTTTGAATTTCGGAAATATTGATAATATTGTCGTATCTCCAAACAAAGAATTTTTAGCAGTTTCTCAGAATTCCAAAAAACTTTCCTTGATCCAAATAAATACTTTTGAGGCCTTTTCTCTTGATTCAAAATTTAAATTATTCAAGTCTAAGACTTTGATAACTTTTGCTCCTGACTCATCTTTATTGTTCTATACTCGAGAAAATGATGGAACTATTTCAGCTTTTTCAACTTTGAGTCATGTGCTCGTTCAAAGCTTCGACACTCAAAATATTAAAACAGTTAAAATGAAAGCAAGTGAAAATCTTTATCATTTAATTGTAAGAGATGAAAAACGTGCTGTGAAAATCTTCTCGATTAACAGTAAAAATTATGTTCATCTTTGTTTAGAACAAGAAACGATAAAAACTCTGGAAAAGAACTTTCCTGAACTGGAGAATTTTTAGAAAATTCTTAGAGGATTAGATAGAATTAGTTATTTTATTATTTCTTATTTTAAAGTTTTTTCTACTCTATTTGTTAGGAAACAAAAGATTTTATGAAAAATTTCTAAGGTATGATTGAACTTACCTGTTTTTCATGATCAAAGAGCAGAATAATGTTTTTATTGATTAGTTTAAACGTGGAAAACTCTTTGGAATTGTTTAAATCAGAATCGCAGGAAATTTCATTAATTTGAATGCTTTGAAGTATTAATTTGTGGATTTAATGTGAGTGAGAACTCAAAATCATATATGAAAAATTTACGAAGAATTATAAGAAGGAAAGAAACTTATCCTCGTTCGAATTTTCACAGAGAACTTTCTAACCATATAAACCTCCAACTTTCATCAAAGAATATCTATCTAATCAATTTATCAATCTTTACTCCACTTTTTCAGAAAACTCTTCAACAATAACACAAGATAAAAACGCCTTGAATCTATGGAAATACTTCTTGGGTGAAATCGAGCTAACATTCTTATCCTTTTTGGTAACATACCTCTTCCAAAGTCCTTCAGCTGATTTTCTAACCCCATATCTCTGAAAAAAGTCAATAATCGCAATCGAGTACTTTCCTTCAATAGTATAACGATTTTCAACTACATCCTCAAAAAATCCCACCAACAGAGAATAGTCCATAATTCCAGCATCTTTAAGTACTTTACAGTCTTCAACAATCACATCAACTAATTTCTCTGAATTTTTTAATGCAACTTTTCGATTAATCTTGACAAAGTTGATATCTTTCATTACTACACCTTTCGGTGGATTTTTCTTATCAATTCCTTTTATTTTTCTATCAGAAGTACTTCCTTTTAAGTCAAAAATAAGGGAATTTTTAGGGTTTCCTAAAACGTTTTCCATGATGATGAAATCTTGGCTGTTTGGAGAAACATGGAAAAGTCCGAGGATCCTCACAAGTTTTGACTCAGGATTTTCAATGACTCTCTTTGAATAGAAGGGTAAAAAGGCTAAAAAAGAGTCCCTCTCAGAAGCAGTGATAGTTTTTATTATAATTTTCTTGTTTTTAGATGAAAAAAAGAAAGAATCACTTTTTCCTCCAGGGTTGTTAATTTTAACTAGTCTTCGAAGGTTTTCATAACAAAGAAGTGATTTAACGAGGACTTGGTTCGTCATTTTGAGACTGCTTCGAATAGCGATGAATAAACTCGGCTCATATTCGACTAGGGTGAAGTTAGGACAGTAGTAGTTTTCGATGAATGGCATGTTGTATTCAAGAGATAATTTCGAGAAGTAAGACTGATCAAACTTTATCTCAATTTTTTCATTTTGACTTAAAAACTCTTTAGGAATAGTTTCAGATTCCGGAAAATTTTTAAATTTAAGGGTCAAAACAACTAAAATTTTTACTAGAATCCATTGTTCAAGTTTCTCAAAAGTATCACTAATGTCATCCACTGTGATATCTTTCGGATAACTCAAGATAGTTTTCATCATTTCTTCTTCTATTCTAGGTTTTTCTATTAATTTCTCACTTTTTACCCGATTTTTAAATACCGATAAAATTTCTTTTCTTACTTTAGGATGTGCAAGTCTTCCAGAAGCCACAACACAACTAGTTAAAATTCCAAAAATATTTCCAAATAAAAGCTCAGTGTCGGTTCTTGGGTTATTTTTAAGTCTTTGAATAAACATCACGATGTTTAAAATCCGGTTAACACCTGCGAAAAAAAGCAAAAGAACAATGACAATAGAAAACTGTCGAAAGGTTCGATATGTATGAGTGTCGATTTGCTTTCTTATTGACAAGTAGGTGTAAAGTATGCAAAAGTAAAAAAAGAACAAAAGTACTACATCAATTTTTTCCCCGATACTATTTTTTGCAATGAAGCAGGTTTCATATGCTGAGAGACCTACTGAATCTGTTGCCAGATAACAGAAGAAGATGATAAGTGAAAGGGTTACTGAAAGGAACATGTACAGTGATATTCTTTTGTTAGCTGATTTGTAGAGTTTTAGTTTAAAGATTATGAGAATTTCAATACATAGGAATAGAATTGAAAACCAAGCTGTGTAGTAACAGATTATTGAGTATGAACCGATAAACTTGCACTTTAGTGACTTTGATCCGAAATCTTCTGGGAAGATAAAGAAGAAGTGGGTTAGAAGGAAACTGTGAGATAAGATGTTTAATACTAGTAAGGATCCGGGATGCTTTGTAAGCTTTCTTCGAATTAGATGTAAAATGAATATTGGTAGGTTTAGAAGAAGTCCGAGGGAAGTCAGAATGCAAACGATGATAAAACAAACCTGATCATAAGACATTATGGGAAAATTATAATACTTAGGTAGATTGAATATGATTGTTATTTGAGTGGAGAATACTTTATAATAATTTTTATTATGAACTTAATAGGAAACTAGAGAAGCTCTAAAAATCATTTAATTTGAATTATAAAAAAACTATCATCAGAGTCTTAGGTTTCTTTCATATGAATTATCATTTCTTTTTCGATATCATATGTCTATATTTTGTTATAATGTTTTTCTCCACTGAA
The DNA here is from genome assembly GCA_006503475.1 of Stentor roeselii. NCBI lineage: Eukaryota > Ciliophora > Heterotrichea > Heterotrichida > Stentoridae > Stentor > Stentor roeselii. The sequence goes on along the minus strand of RSEH01000439.1, from coordinate 992 downwards.
TTCAAACTAGGCTGAAACTGTTGTTGTCTTGATTAAACTAGTTGAGACCAAAGTAGCTATTGATTCAAGAAATAATGCTAGTAGAAGTGTTTGATTATATCGAAGTATTTTTAGTTAATTTACCTTAATCTTGATAAGTTTTGAAATTTCGTAAAAATTCGATCATATCTGTGTTGAGGATATCATGACAAAAGATGATCTTATTTTCATGAAGTGTAGATTTTCTCATTCAATTTAAAATCTTTATTCTATAAATCAAATAATTCTCATACCTAAAAGATACCTTCAAAAGCAACTAAGAAATACTCATCACCAGATTTTCCAAAAAAAACTTACCAAGATCAGCCAATACCTATAAAAACATTAAATAACATTCAATTGAATCCTAAATTAGTGATAGTCTTGGTTATATGAAAAGATTTTAACCTAATTCTTTTTGTCTCATCAAGCTACTTTCAGAGACCTCAGTTGGAAATATCAAAACTTCCGTCTCATAAAACCTAAGACTCCAGGCGACTCTTCTGACTATGCGCAATAAATCTTTCAATTAGGTTCAAACTTCTTTCCTTCTCAGGGACATACACCGAAGGAAACTTATTATCCGAGCTTTTCTTCTCCTTTCGATGTAATGCGACTAGAAGATGTGAAACTAATGGAATCCTTTAACCTTTCAGTCATTTTAAGCTGATCAACGCGACTTTACAGCAAAGGTTTCATTGGCGCCCGTCTTCAATAAACTTCAAAGATCCAGTATCACAATTTTTTCGCGAAGTTTTTATCAGAATGACGAGCAACTCGCCTTTAGGAGAGTTGCAGGTGCAGGTAAACTCTCTTTCAGGAAGGTTTTCATGAATTTCACTGTAGCTGAAAATTTGCCCTTTGCTTCTGATAACAACATAGAGGCTTTTCAAGCGAAAAACTCTTTCAGCCCTTCTCCGATTGAGCCTTCCAAAAGCATCATCAGGGTTCTTATCAGCTTCGTCAATTAAAAA
>RSEH01000438.1:0-18490 GCA_006503475.1 Stentor roeselii | reverse complement strand
AAAGCTGGAAAAAAGCGTCCGAAGTTTCTCAGACGCCAAAGTTCTCCATAGAAGATTACTCTAAGCTGCTAGTAATAGACAAAGCACTTTAGATTACCAACTCAAACAAGCCCTAAATAATAATACAGAATATAATTCTCTAAAAAATCGAAGAAACATTATAAGAAATAGAAGATTCTCAAACCCAATCATTGGTGATGAAGATGAATTAAGAAAAATCAATGAAGAAATGAAGAAAATAAAAGAATCGGAAGCAGAAAGAATAATAAAAAATAATCGAGTCGTTTGTGTCACTTGTGTAAGCTCATATCATAAAGTCCTAAATGATATAAAATTCGAACATATTATAATCGATGAAGCTACACAAGCGAAAGAACCAGAAACATTTATTAGTTTTTTACATAATCCAGAACATATAGTTTTGATCGGAGATTTACATCAATTAGGCCCAATTGTCAAAAGTAAAGCTTGCGAAATACTCGGATTACATGTTTCAATGTTCGAAAGATTGATTAGATTGGGATATCCAAACCATATATTAAATACTCAGTGCCGAATGCACCCAGAAATATCAGAGTTTCCTAATTCAGCTTTTTACGACAATGAATTAATTGATGGAGTAACTGTAAATGAAAGAACAATAGAAATTGATTTCCCAAGTCCTATTAACAATAGACCACTAACTTTTTTTAATATTAGAGGATCAGAAGAAAAGGTATATAGAACGATTGTAAATCGTTTTGAAACGAAGGCTTTAGTCGAAGTCATAGATTTTTTATACGAACATTCAGTTGAGGGATCAAAAATTGGAATTATTACATTTTACGCTGGTCAAGCTGCTTACATCCAAAGGTATTTGAATAAATATTTTAACCCTGCCAATTATATCTATCATCAAGGAAATCCAGAGAATGACAATTTTATGGAAGAATTAAAAATTATGAGTGTTGACTCTTGTCAAGGAAAAGAATTTGATATTATTATTTTATCATGTGCTAGAAATGATAATGGGAGTATCGGATTTTTGAATTCATATAAAAGATTTAATGTTTCATTGACAACAGCGAAAAAGGTTTTAATTGTTATAGGAAGTTCATGGTTGCTAAAACGTGATAATATGTGGAAAAGCTTTTTGTATCATTGCAGAAATAAGGCTATTAGCGGAAGTTTTTATCATCCTCACAATTTTACGATTAATATGACTGAAGATACGCAATTTGATTTACCAAGCTTTAATGAATATGCTGATTAAATTTAAGCTACTAGTATAGATTAAAAGTTTATGATATCTAAAACTATTAATTAAATACGAAATAGTTATATTCATGTAACTTATAAAAAATGTCAGCAAAGCTAATAAAATATTCTGAAAACCTTTTCAGTCGATCGGAGTCTGCGAAAAAGAATCCGAAAGCTTATGCATGCAAACTAAGCCGTTATATTAGTTGTCCAAACCAGGTTGATGCGGTTAGAACAACAACATACATAAAAATACCTAAGAATGAAGAGACTAATATTGGAAAAAATCTTTCTGAGCCTAAATCAAAACAAATTGATGTTTTTAAAGCCATTTCTAAGGCAAGACAGCTAATAATAGATGAAAGTGAAAGTGAAGAAAGCGAATCTGCAGAATACTACTACCGATATGAAAGAATTCCTGGATTTAAATGTCCTGATATTCAAGTCAAGTCATTAGAAACCGGAGAGGACAATTTAATTAGCTTCAATGAAGATGATTATCGATTTCATTTAATAGTATTTCTGAGATCTTGCAGAATTTCTTCATCTCCTGAGCTGGCTCAAGTTCAGCATGTGTTTCAGAGAAATCCAGCTTGGCAAGAGGCTACCAAAATTTACGCTATTAATAATTATCAAGATTATAAATCAGATCTTGTGGGATCATTCAATGATATTGATTTATACTGGGTTGAACCTAAAATTTTAAAGTTTTTGGAAGATGAACTTTGTTTAGATGATATAAACCCTGCTTTTTGTCTTGTTTTCAAGGGTAAAGTTCTTTGGGTAGGACATCCTGAAGATAGAAACTGGGAAAATTATATAAATTCGCTTATTCAGGGCATTCCATTCGACCCTAGAGTTCCTACTCCTGAAGAAAGTATGCTGAAAGACTTCCCCCAAGAAGTTCACAATGAAATGTTAAAAAGAGGTAATGAAAAGTGGAATCAATTTAAAGTAAAATACCCTTACTTGACTCCTCCTAACTTAGAGTCAATTCACAGTTTTAGAATGGAAAAAGACTCTGAACCAATATCTAAATATTACTTTAAAGTATTTGGTCAATTTTTACGAAAACATTTGCATAAAGTTGAAGAATTTATAACTGAATTATCTGAGATATTTCCATATATAACTAATGAAGTTCGTTATATTGAAACAACAAAAATAGATCGTGGTCAAGTTTGTAGTCTTTGCAGCATTATGCTTGACCCTAATATGGTTCAATACTTGTGCGTATCTTGTCAACCTGAATATTATCATTGTGAGATGTGCCATAATAAAGAAATAACAGGAAAAGGTATTCAAGCGAATCATTCTCATTATTTTTATAGAATTGGGCCTGAATGTGAAGTTCTTGATGAGGTAAGGTTTGGTAAAAACAGCGTTTTTAATAATATTGGAAAAGGTTATTGTAGGATGTTTAAAATTCATTAAAATGTTGAAGAAGGTAAAGTAGAGGGAAATTGGTATAAATGTGTTCAATGTGAATCGTTTAATTTTTGTGAGAATTGCTTTGAGAAATGGAATGATGTGACTGATGTTTCTTTATACAGGTATCCTGATACTCACATGAGGTCTCATATTTGGGCCATAAAATCATATACATCTTAGTTTTAGTGATTATTTTATAGTTAGGATTATTTTTGAAAAGATTTTATAGTCTTTTTAAGACTAAACAATAATTTTTTTAGCTTAAATACAAATGTTTATTGATTAAACTTGATTATTCGTGAATTAAACCAATCCCAATTTAAATCTTTCAATATAAACTACTTTGTACAAGTTTTTTTTTCACTTTAAGGATAACCAGCTAGAGTATCAGGAGGGAAATAAATTATTTGAGATCATTGACAAAAATTATTGAATTCAATCAATTCTCTACTGAACTGTAAAAGTAGAAAACCATTGAAAAGATCAGAAAAGGAATGCTTAATCTCAAGGTCTTAGTGAGTATTATAAGAAAGACTAAAATATCTAATTGCTTTTACAATAACTGCATAAATAGATCATTTTTATGAATGTTGAATAGTTATAAATAAATAATTATGATTTGAAACACGATCATGATTGTGTTTTAAGCATTTTCATTAGCGTGACTTTAATATTTAGCTCAAAGATTAAGTTAACCTTTTTTCAATGAAAAATGTGAATCGAATTTGATAAAGGATGATATTTAAAAAATATAAAGCTAAAAATTTATACATAGAAACCATCAATACTATTTTTCTTTGTAATAATAATATTAACTTCAAACAACGATTTGGTTTGGAGTCAAATTTAAAAATCTATATTCAAAAATGATAATTTTAAAGTAGTGGACCTAAGCTAATGATTTTCAATTTGATTTGGCTTATTTTATTATTAGAGTCTTTGAAATTTGATAAAAAAAACTGAGGTGTTCGAGGAAAAATCATGAAAAACTTTTTTCTATAATGAACTGAAATAAAAATCATTTTCCCTTGTCATCTGAGAAGCATAAAAGTTATTGCAGTAAATAGCTGAGTAACTAAAGTATAATATCTTCCTCAGAATATACAATTATGAATTGGCTATTCATATTTCGTTAAAAATTAATCAATATTATTCCTATTCTAAATAATCTCTGTATTCTCACCACTTATTTTGTAATTTCCTGTATATCTTTTACGTCTTTAGGCTTAATTTCTTGATTAAAAACTTCTAAATAAAATTCGTTTAGTGAATCAAAGTTAAATTGAACTAAGTCATTTTCCTTAGGATTAAAAAAAGTAAATCTTCGAGTTCCAGATCTTTCATCATAAATAGATCCAGTTTTTTTTAAATATTCTATATTAAAATCTTCTTCAAAGGCATCTCCTTTTTTGATTAAATGTTTGACAAATGGTAAAAATTTAGAAAGAATAGTGAGAATTGGAATTCTTACCCAAAATAGCCAGAAAATTATAAAGTAGCAGTTTCCTATTAATATTATATAAAAAAACAACAATTGAACATCATAGCTGATATCTTTAGTTATATAATACTGTCCGCTATAAATGGTGAGATTTGCAATAATCAAAGCTTGAATTTCCATATAGTTCATTTCTTTTGAATTAAAAGGTTTGATTTTATATTGGAAGAAAAGTGAAAATATCAAAACTAGCTCAACAGTGAGTACTTGGACAGGTATTGAAACTTGAGCTAAAAAGATGAGAATGCAAATTAGAATAGTTTTTCTATAGAGTATAACGAATTCCCAATAAAACTTCGAGTTCTTATAACCATTATAAAAAAATCCATAAATGATTTTGTTTTGATCCTTGTATAAAATTTTCCTATTTTTAATCATCAAAACCAGTACAATAAAAGGAATCCCCCAGGACCACAAAATGATTGAAGGTAAACAAATGCTTAAAGAGTACTTTATGTGAACACTTGTCCAGCACTTAAAATTGTAGTTGCTGTTTAAGTAAGTTCCTATTTGGTCAAAGTCTTTACATGAAAAGTTTGAATATAAAAATTTGATCAGTCCAGGATGAATCAAGAAAAAGATAACGATAATCGTTAAAGGCAATTCTCTCTTCAAGTATTCATAGCTTTCCTTGAGAAAGCAAATTCCAAGCCAAGCCAGACAAGAAGCCAAAAAGATGATGACAGGAAGAGAGGAATAAAAAATAATTTTATAAAGATATAAATCAAAATTGTCTTGAATGAATCCTGAGTAACATTCTATTGATACAAACCTGTCTGAAGCTGTCACCACGAACTTCTGTGCTTCGAAGAAAGATAGAACATAATCTGGCCATGAGAGATCGAACTCACTAATTAAAAACACCAGTTGTAGGTAATTAGTAAAGATTTTGATGTATATCGAGTATTTTGATTTAGTTTTAAATGCAGAATTTATCGTTGTTTTGACTAAAACAACACAGATAACTATAAAAATTGCAATCAATCCAACTAAGCTCAGATAATAATTAGTTGAAGAAGGACACTCTTGACACTTATCAAAAGCAACTCTAGTATAGCCTTTATCACAAACAAAGCAGGTTATTCCAATATATCCTTTCGAGCATTGAGTTTGAAAACCACTACTATTCCCAAGACAAGCATCTTGATAAGGACATTTATAGACAACTTCTGATTCGTTTGTAGTTCGGTAATATCCAGGCTGTAACCAAATGTTTGATCCTCCAGGACAAATTCCACCTTTGGGGCAAGCTTTACAACTCTTCTCAGGTTTGATTAAAAATTCAGTTTGAGGACACTTTCTGCAGGAATCTGATTCAATTGTTTCTCCAGCTATGCAATTTCTTAAAGTCCCATTCAAAACAATGAAGTTTTTGTAAGTTTTATTGTCATTTCTGGGTGGGTTGTTGGATATTGAGTTAGTTTGAGCTATAAAACTCACTTTTGAACCTTGATTAGCCCTGATTATTAATCCTGCTATGTGAAATGATCCGTTTATTGCAGTGAATGATGTTTGACCACTTAGGATAATATCTTGGTTTGAGCTTTTTAGGAAGAGGACACTTGTATTATCGGTTTTTATTAATTGTTCAGAACTATCAAAGAGACTTATGGTCATAAAATATGAAATTTCCTGACCTGGAGGAATATCATTTATGTTAGATGAATATTCTCTTTCTTGATTTTCAGAGCACTTAAAACCAATGCACAAAAATGCAGGACCACTTGCAATGTTATTCCCATAAGCAGCTGAGTTATTACTCATGATAGTCTGATTGTCAAAATCAGGTCTAAAATCAAGCCACTTAATTCCGCCTCCATCTCTTTTAGCATCATTTTCAGTAATATTCGAATTTCCTCCAATCTTAAATTTGCATTTTTCACATTCATGAGTATTTAAAAAAAGTGCTCCTCCATCAAGCCCTGCTCTATTCATTCTAAAAGTGGAATTTTTTACATTTAAATTGATATCAAATAAAGAAATCGCTCCTCCATTATTTTCAGAGAAATTATCAATAAACTGGGTTTCTAAAATATTGACAGTCCCATTTGCACCATTACCATGAAACAACGTAGCTCCAAAAGATTTTCCAATGATTTGAGTAAAAATACAGTTTTTAATGGTGACAAGTTCGAAAGATTTGCATTCAAGTCCAGAGACCTGATAGTCTAAATTTTGAATAGTTGTATTTATCATCATTAATGAAGTTCCTGCCAATTGAAGGGCAAATGAGTTGTTCTGATTGATATTAACAGATTCGGAAAAATTAGTTTCAGATATCTGGTAGTCACTATCAGTTAAAAATAGGTCTGAACCATCCAAAGCACTGTTGTATTCGAAGGTTGATTCAGAAATAATCACTGGAGTTTTAGTTGAATAAATCGCTCCTCCCTTTAACTTTGAGGTATTATTTGAGAATAAGGATTTTGAAATTTTAATAATTCCACAGTTTTCAGCACTGATTACTCCGCCATTTTGAGTTGAAATTGATCTGAAAAAAGAAGATTGCATTACTTCGAGGTTACTTCCTAATGATAAAGATATGAATGATCCATATGCTTCACTTGAATCCTTTATCAAACTAGATTTCTCTATAAAAATGTCTGAACCATAAGCAACTATTTCTACAAATTCTTTATTTTGTTGTATATTACCGAAGAATTCACAATCAATCATTTTAAAATTAGTGTAAAAAAGTTCAAAAGTTTGTTTTCCTTTAGTATTATTATCTCTAAGTTTCGTTTTATTTAAGATATTCATAAATTTTCCCTCAGATTCGATTTGAAACAAAGAATTTCTCAATTCATTAACAATAAAATTATGCAAAATTTCAGAATTTTCCAAGTAAATAGAGCTCTGTCTAGTAACAACAAAAAGAGGACCCGAATTATTCATAATTTGACAGTCAATGCACTTAAAAAAGCTTTCCTTCTGAGCACTAATCAAAGTATTTTCAATAAATTGAAATTCCCCCTTATTAATGATAAGCTGAGAATTTGTCAAATCTGAAAAGGATTTCAAATATTTTGCTTGGATTTCTTCAATTGAGACATTTATTGAATTCAAATTGATAAATTCAATCGTTTTTTTCTGATTATTGAAACACATGATTGTAATATTTTTAATAGTTACTGAAATAGCATCAACAGATTCACCAACCAATTCAAAAACTTGAGAGATTTGAGAACAGTTAGATAAGTAGAAGTTCGAAACACTTAAAGTCAGGCTTTTGTTTTGATAAGACCCTGAAATCCCAATTATTTCAAAGTCGTGGTTGTCAATTAATCGAAAATTCTCTAATTTGAGAACTCCTTGATAGTGAAAGTCTAATAAAAATGACTTTGAATGATGATTCAGCCTTCCTTCAATATCTGAAATCAATGAATCATTAATCATAACTCTTGAAGTTAAGAATAAGAAAAGGCCTTCTTTAGCGCTGGATCTAATTATTGTTAAGTTTCTGATGAATAAATTGCTAAAGTGATCTAAATTTAAAGAGTCTATCATAAAAGCCCCTGAATTTCCAAAGACTTTTATATGTTCCAAAGTACCATCACTGATTCTAATAATTGACTCACTTGTAGTCGAAAAAATAAAAGAGGTAAATCCACAATCACCACTTGTATTATTTAATTCTGATACTTGAAAATCAGTCATGGTAAAAGTCTTAAAACCATTAACAACAACTGGAGGAGAAAAAACAACTTGAACATTCATTATTTTTAATCTTTCAATTGAAAGATTTTCAATCTCGTAAAATCCTATGATGGGCCCGATGATATTCGATATATTCTTTACGTTCAAGTCTTTGATTTGAATGATTCCCCTTACTTTATTCAATGATAAAACTGCTCCTTTATCACAATTTGTTCCAAAGTGATTGAAATTCAAATGTGATATCTTTAAACTTTTATAATTGTTTTCAATATAAAAGCCTCCTATTCCTGATTTATTAAAGCAGCTGGTCTTCTCAATAGTAATGTTTTCAACTTGTACATAATCTGAGTCTGAAATATAAATAGCTCCATAGCAATAAAGTTCAGGAATCAAGTCTTTTCTTGGAATGAATTCTATATACTTTTGATTATCTTTGAAGATCTGGATTAGCCTTATAATTTCAGGCCTTCCTCCATCATGCAGTGACAGTATTGTAAGATTCGATAACAATACATTTGCACGATTAGTTATCTTTAATAGGTACTCACTTGTTGCACAATCTTCAAATAATAAATCACTTATATTGAACCTAGAATTTTCTCTTAATTCTAAATTATTAGCAAAATCTCCCAAAAAAAAACCAATTAAATTAAAATTCACATTTGAATTTTCTTGTGGTGCATCAATAATCGAATAATATGAGCTGATGTTTCTAAATGTCAAATTAGATAATTTTATATTTTGTGATATCATCCGATGCCGAATAGCAATAAAATTTGAAGAGGCAAAGGAGGACTCAAAAAGAGAATTCGAAATATTAATATGAAGTAAATTGTAAGCATAACTTATATCATATTTATAAGGTATATTTTTTGAATACCAAAGAGAAGTCATGTCTATTATCAACAGAGAGTTTACATAATTATTTCTAAAAGTACAATTATCGATATGGAATTTTCCAAGAATATTTATAATTTTTAACATACTTGATTCAATCTGTGAATAGGGTGTGCTATAAACCAAATTATACTCAAATTCAACTCCTATAAACATAACGTTTCTAAAAGAATTCACATAAAAGAAATTTCCTGTTTCTAATTTAGGAGTTATTTCATAGCCATAATTAAGATCTTTAACAAGCCCATTTTTAAAAATAAAGTCATATTCATTGCAATGGATACTACTACATGATAAATCAATAACATATCCTGTATCAGAAGCCTGCATCCTTTCGAAAACAACATTTTCAAGCGTTAATGGTAGGTAAGCTTTGAGATAAGATTTATTTTTACTTCTGAAGTCTTTAAAAATTACATTATATATGAATGCTTGAGCATTGAAAATAAAAACTTCAAGGTCTTTGTAATATGAGCATCTACTATCAAGCGTGCTTAGTAAGCGATTTATCTCAGAATTGCTCATATTTTTAGAATCCAGTTTTCGAGAAAGATCGAAATATTTATCTCCTGAATAAAAATTTCTTTTACCATTACTATCCTGAACATAAATTGTGAAGGGACAATAATAGCAAATGTCAATATCAAAAGGACAATCTTGATTTAAAATGAATTTACCATTAAATTCGATGTTCTTTAAAATTATAAAATAACCAGTCCAAGCAATTTTCAAAATGTCAAAATCTTTCCCATTTATGGAAAAACGTGGACTCCAGTATATAACAGAGGGTCTTGAAGGATCAGTCCCTTCGATGGTGAGGTTTTGGCGTTTTGGGTTTAGTTGAAGTGGGCTGAAAACATTTTCTCTTGCTTTAATATTATAACTTCCATCATATTTATAAAAATATTCACCTGGCTTTAGGTAAATAATGGTATAGTCTCGAGAGATTTTTGAAAATGCAAAATATAATGATAAAAAAGGATCATTTTTGGTTCCCATTCCTGTTGCGACAGGAATTGAAGCAGGTTTAACATAAAATAGTTGTGTAACGAAGAAGTATTTTAAATTATTATCACACCAATTGAAGTTTGATGATTCTTGAAACAATTTGGTCATATTTTCATTGAAGTCATTATATGGAGGACAAGTTGTAATATTTTTAATACATTTATCATCTATCATCACACCTTGGCAAATAACGCAAGTATCATTTGTAGACCTTAAGCATTCAGAAATATTATTATTTCCTCTCCCAAGACACCATAATGCTTCTTTAGTGTAACAAGGTGATTTCATATCGCACTTTGGGCCATTTAATGAATCATAAAGTCTTAAAGACCCTATATCACATCCTAGCGGTAGAGTTTCTATGTTAAAAAAAGAGGAAATTCCAGTCATCAATTTGCTTAATATTTTATATCTTCTAACAAAATCATCTTGACTTAGTGGTATTCCATACAAGCAATTAGGTGTATAGCAACTCTCAGAGTATTCAAATTGTTCTAAAATAAAAAATTCCTCACCTTGTTTATACATTAAACACCCATTAGAGCACATGCAATCATCATAATCAAAGTTGCATTCATCATTAAAACACTCTTTATTACAAACATTATTATTTAAATCATAATCAAAGCAGCCAAATGCACACATTCCACACTTCATATTTTTGAAACGGCATTGTTTATGATTACAAGGATCATCTTTTCCTTTGCAATCAGTATTTAACTCATCAGCGTTGCATCCAGGAGCACATATGCAGTCTCCCCCATCATAGTTACAATTTTTAGTATTACAATCATTGTTGCATATTCCATTTCCTACAAAATAATCAAAGCACATAGGTGCACACAAATTACTACAATAGTTAACTTCGAGATCTAAACAACGATCATATTTGCACAATTCATTTGAACAATTTTTATTCAAAACATCTTTGATTCCACAGCCAGGAGCGCAGACATTACATTGTTGATTATCATAAAAACAATAAAATGTATTGCATGGACCTAACTCATCACACTTTTCATTGAATAATTCTTCATCAAAACAATTAGATGAGCAGGTGCCACATTTACCTAAATCAAAGCCACAATAATCATTGTTGCATTCTTCATCACATTGATTATTATTGATAAGCTCTTTAGTGCAATTAGTATCTAGGCAATGATAGTAGCATCCCGAATCCTGAAATATTTCTTGGTATGTAAACTCAGGGTATTTCAATGGTGAGTCGAAGTTAAAGTATATATTATTACATTCCAATGTGCACTGCATGTCTGTGGAGGTTAGAACTGTGCAGAGATATTGAGACAAATGCGGTATGAATTGGGCAAAACATAGAATTGGTAACCAAAAGTAAAGCATTTATATTAGGAAATTAAGTAATTTTTATCATAAAAGATAAACTCTTTCCTATATTGATATTTGTATTTAAAGCATAAAAGATCATTATAATTACACATAAAATTTTTTCATTTAGTTCAAATTACAGATTCCACTATATTCCAAGATCCTGATTAAATAGTACTTGATCTTCGATTTTTTTGTTGGATTTGATTAACCTCCATGATGTCTATAAATCAACTAATAGGTCTACGTTTTTTTGTCTACAAAAATATGTAGTATAATTTTATAAGCCTTAAGAGTTGGTATATATAGTGATTAATAGGATAAGATTTACTCTCGAATACTAGGTTTCTGAATAGAATTGACTTAAACATTTGATAATTTGAGATTCTTCTAGCTTTTTACTAGTTAAATTTTTTATCTAAATGTTTCGAATTTTTTGATCTTTTCAATTTTAAATTCTCTTTTGCTTAAGAGTTCTTCGTTTGAGGAAAAGATCAAATCGATTTTCTGGAAATTTGCACTTGTCAATTTTTTTCCTTGATCAGCAGCTCCGATTGATTATACTCGATTGCTTAAGTGAATTTAATATTGAAATTATCTTTACAAACTTAGTTTCAAACACCCTTTGCTCATCTTGGCTTTTACTCAGAAGAATTTCAATTAATGTATGCTTACTTTTTAAGCATGTAAATTTTGGATTTTAAAAAAACAATCAATGTGCTCATCCTTTAGAGGTATGCTAAGAATTGAAAAGGATTTTGATAATCTTGAAACCTTCAAAATGCTTAAGAATTTTTATAAAGAGTTAATTTAAGTTGATTTAAATTTTTAAGGTTTGAAATAGTCTGGGTAAATTATTATTAAGAGTTCGGTAACCAAATCTAGGGATATCAGTAGGGTTTGATATAATTTATATAGATTATATTTGAATAAACTGCCTTGAAATAATACCGATTACTATTATGTTGATGTCTTTTGATGAAATTGACCTGAGTAAATCCAAACTAAAATTCAGAAATCCCATAAATTAAAATCCAATTCAAATCACTCCGGTTCTTGATTTTCCTTCATATTTCGTAAAAAAATGTTTAAGTATTTTAAAAACCTTGAACTATCCCTCAAGTCATAACAAAAGCATAAAAATTAAATCTATCTAAGATTTTCAGAGGTTATTGATAAATGATGTAAGGCACCTTTTCATTAAATCGACCTATTTAGTGTGTAATCCAATTGCTAGATGTTTATTGTATCTGGATAATTCTTCAAATATGTAGTAATTAAATTAAAAAACTAACAACTCAATTCTAAAATAAAAAACTCTTAACTATATTTTTAAGTATTTTATCAAGGTTTACTCTTCAATAATCTTTTCCAGTTTACTTTTAAAACTACTTTACACCAGAAATACACTTAAGCTATTTTAATCCAAGTTCAATACTCACATACCCTAAATTTCAAGAGAAATATAAAAGAGATAGATCAAGAATTTAGTTAATTTAACATAAAATCCTATGTAAGAAAATAGGTTTAAAATTATTCCTAATATATTAAATATGATCTAATATAAGAATATCCAAATCAAACATCCAATTTGGAATAAAATGAAATTAGGGTCTATTGATGCATATCTGCCATATCCTTAGATGAAACTACATAAAAAAAATTTTAGAAAATCGGAGTTAGAAAAAAAATACATATAAAAATTTGGTCTTAACGTTAGTTTAGAGATAATCTAATGATTTTAAAAAACTATCCCTTAGGTTTTTCTTATTGATTTATCATACTAGCTTAAAAGTTAATTTTTAATATAAATGTCTTCGCTCAAGCCCATTCATCGCCCTAGAATAAATCTTCTTGATATTTTGAAATATATTGACCAGTTCTTATAGATTTTTTTAGTCTCAGCCTCTTCAGTAGCATTATTCTGGTTAGGATTATTGAAATCTCTTTTGCTCGGTACCATGCATGGAGTAGATTTTGCTATATATACACATAGGCATTAAGCAAAACACACTTAAGCCCTTAAATAAAAAAAATTTGAAATTCCGATTATCTGCCTCACTTGATAGGTCCTGTATACAAATTAGTTGTGCAAGAAAAACATGACCACTATTTTAGCACTTTGATTGAGAAAAGACTTCGAAATACTTGTATTTAATATTTCCGGAATTACTTTATTTCAAGATTCTTTATTGAGGTCAAGTGGACTTATCTTTTCCTTCGGAGTTTTCAATGAATGTCTTCTAAAATATAAATGATTCTCTGTTTCGTATTTTTCAATTAGTTCTCTATCAAGTAAATCGATTTCTCATTGTTGATTTAATATTGATGATCGAAGTTTTATAATTCATTTTTTTCTGAGTAGATGATTGTGAATTTTCTTCTTACTTTCATTAATCCTGATTTTTAGGTTATGAATTTTTTGAAAATTTTGTTCAAATAATCGTAAGTTTTCTTCGTACTGCTCATAAGTTCTTTGGTTCTTCTTTTCTTTGATTAATTTTTAATTCTTTTTGTTTTAAAGTTTATTAGATACCTTGAATGCTTTCCCAAATAATCATAAAGTAGTATCCTCAGTAAAGAAATTACAAAAACTGTCGGCTATATGATAATTAAATGATGAATGTATATCTGTTTCATTATTTTATTTCTAATAAAAAGAATCAGAAATGATTTTATAGATTTTCAATACTCTGTAATATTAGAGCTTGCTAGTATTCAACAACTTAGTAACTAATATCTAACTAAATTAATAATCAGTTTTGCAAAGAGGACAGAATCTCTTTTTTCAATAACTACTGCATGAAAAACGCATTTTCCATGAAATGCATGGTTACAAAGTAATATCCTTATTTCAGTTTTATGCTTGAAATTTTTATTGCAATAAAAGCAAGTACTCTGATCTCCAAACATTCGCTGTTTATCCAAAGAAACTATTTAAACTAATTCAAAAAAATTCCTCTTTTTGATTTGAATTTTAGACTCATTATCTGAAGTAAGTACTTTGACAGAATTAGTGTTAATTGTAGAAATTTGAAAAGGATTTACTGCTGGAGGTTCATCCACAAAGTTATCTTTAGTATCCAGACAAAATGATGGAGATTCTTTTACAATTTTCCCACAAAAGTGAGACTTACTGTAAAGTTCTTTGCATTCATGATTTGATTCATTTAAAATATTTATTACAGGAATCTCTGAATCTATACGATAAACAATTTCGATATTCCTGCTCACTTCGCTTTCAAACTCACCCTGATTTGAATTCCGTTTTCATGAGATTTAATTTCAGGATTTCTGATTCTTCCAACAGAAGATCGAATGTTAGCTTCTCTTTCCATATGTAATCTCAGTTTTTTTTTATATTGACAAATGAAAACCTAATTATTGATTACAATACAAAAACAGAAAGCGAATGGTGAAACAACGCTTACAGCAATGATTGCTTTCAAACTACTTGTCATTTCGCAAGAATTACTACATTTACTTTTAATTTCATACCCAGACTTGCAATTAATACATCCACAGTTATCCTTACAGACTTCACGGTTTGGATCGCATTTTCTACAATTATCATAATAATAAGCTTCATCATCTTCGTAGTATCCACTCTGGCAGAGAATTCTTTTATTGGGATAGACTTTCATTTCACATTCAAAAGGAAAAAAGCATACACAATCACTTCTACAATCGGCTTCGCAATAGCCATTCACTAGATGATATCCCTCATTACATTTAATGCAAGTTCGATTTTCTGAACTTTCTTCGCAGTTTGCAATTCCTTGGATTTTCTGGATTTCTGAAAAATTGCAGCCAGATCTTGATAATGTATATTGATGAGAACATTGAACGCATATATCCTTAGAATTCGAAGCACATTGAATGCAATTCTTATATTGCAGATGTTGGCTTCTGATAAATAAACCATAATGAAGAGTCGCAGAATAGACATATTTATAAGTATCAAAATATTAAGTATTCAAGAGAACTCAGAGTTGCAATACATTTAGGTGTAATCAAATCTGAAATATTGCAGAATACTAAAGGTTTGATATTAAGGCACATCTACTTAAATATAATAATCATAATTTATTTCTTGAAACTAGTTTAAAATATT
This sequence comes from Stentor roeselii, assembly GCA_006503475.1. Taxonomy (NCBI): domain Eukaryota; phylum Ciliophora; class Heterotrichea; order Heterotrichida; family Stentoridae; genus Stentor; species Stentor roeselii. The sequence continues at coordinate 3,302 of RSEH01000438.1, read as the reverse complement.
TGATTTGAAATTGAAATAATCAAATACCTGTTAACTAAAATTGTAGCAATCTCAATTTAATAACTTTCTCTATATATAATATAAAAATTGATGCACTAATATCTAATGTTTTAATTAATACTCTAATTTTTTATCAAAAGAGAGTTTATTGTGTTTGGTGGCTTTAAAATTTTTACTAGTTCAAAATCAATTGAAATTTAACAATATCTTTCTTTTTTGATATAAAGCCGCATCCTAATTTTCTCTTTTGAAAACTATTTGTAAATTTCTCTGTATACTATTAAGATTTTAGCTTCAACTATATATCTCAAGGGTCTCAATAATTTCAGAAAATTTGTAGTTTTACTCAGCTTGTGATCTTTATGTCACACTTATTTGAAAATTTTGAAAATTAAACTAATTCTGTCTAAATCTAAGTTTAATTAAAAGGTTAACAAATTTAGTATCAAATTTCCCTTTTCTCATCAATCAAAAAGTACTTCTATTAATTTCTAATTATCTGTGATTAAGGTATTATATTTATGTATGAAATATTAAATCAGTGTTTATTTAGTCTTTCAGTGCTAAATAAATGTATTACTTTAAATTATTTCTTTTGATAAATATAAATTCACCTAGAATTTTACTTGCTCTTATGAGCTGGTTGACTCCTAGCATTATTCTAACTTTTCATAAAAATGAAATTATTAATACACAGTTTTTGGAATCAATTAAACTCCAAGTAATTCATAAAAATAGAAATATTTGATTTATTAGATAATTAATTTTTCGAATAATCATTCTATCCTTCCAAAAGTTTATTTCGATCTAACTAGTGGAGGATGAAACTAAATAATACACAGATAAACTAAATTTTCCTTCGTCTTTACAAAAAATAATCATGATCTTATTTCTACCATAACTGTGTAATCAATACAAAACAAATAAATATAATCCATCATTTGTCATTTTTATTTCTCGAATATTTCCTTTATTATAATGTGGATCATCTTTTCCTGTGGTCATATTTATTGATAAAAAGTATTGCTTCCTTTCATCTAAACTATTTGAGTTGAATGCTTTTTAATAATACATCTGATTAAGCATACCTAAATAAAAAATACAAACAAACTTAAATAATCCATTATTTGTAATTTTGATTTCTTGAATCCTCGCTGGATTACTGTGAGCATAATCTTTTCCAGTGCTCATGCTTATACATAAATAATATTTTTTCCTTTCTTGAAGACTTTAATCACCTTGAATTAGCTACTTATCCGGGGAATAATGTGAATTATTACATTCTTGATCACACTCAGAATTTCCTAGCTTATTTGGATCACAGACCGTCAGCATACAATTATCATAGCAGTCAGATTGACTGAAAATTCTGCGTGAGACATTTGAGATTCTAAGAAACGAGAAACATCAAAATTACACATTTTATAGTAGCAACCTTGGTCACATTAACCATTTCCTTGGTTTTCTGAATCTCATCAATAACATTCACTTGAGATCAACGCAGTAACGTGAAAACCGATAATAGCGTCCTGATTATAGCTATTTTATTAAAGTAACTGCAAACCCTCAAAAAAATTTATTAAACTAGATTTGAATCAATAGCTCCAACTACACCATTCCCAAGATAAAATTAATAATCGACTTAGAATTCTTACCCTCGAATAAAAGTAACTCTTCATGAATTTTTAAGTATCGCATCCCTAATCAGTAAGCATTCCGTCTCTCTCGATCATCACAATCATAAACATTTATTCCAAGTCAAATTAAACTAAATCCTGAGGTCTTAGAATCCTTATCACAATTGATATACAGAGACAGAAGATAAGTTCATCTCAAATAATTAACCACTTCAGGCAATTTCCGATTCACACCAAAATTCCAAGTTTAATGCAGCAAGACTGGTGAGATCAATGAACTTTAAAGGATATTGAACTGTTTTCAATAAAATTTCCAAGATCTAGAAGAAATTAATTCAAAATATTTTAGACTTTGGGTGAATCAAATACTTCAAAATTAAAACATAAAAAGTAATTAATTAATCTAGATGTACTCTCAATACTAACTTGTTCAAACTGAGAATCAGATGATCAAAGAAAACTTCATTTTTCATAGAGAAAGAATAAATTTGATATGTTGCTGGAGATAGTCAAAAATATCAAATATTCATCGAAAAGGTAATATTAAAAGAAAAACCTTTCATATGAATGATTGAAAATTTAAATTTCTATGCAGAAGTAATCATGAGAAAACAGACCCAAAGATTAATAAGAATAAATTTCAATTTAGAATAAAAAAGGATTATTTCAATATTTTTAAAATTATTTACCCATAGTAATATTTCTAAAATACATTAACTTCATTGATTAAAAGTATCAAAAAGAAGTCACTTATTCATCAAAAACTATTAATTCTTAATACTTAATATTTTTTTAAAATAGACTTAATTTAACTAATGATTCGTATTTTCCCATTTTTTATATGCTGAGGCAGTTCCACAATTTCCTAACCAGACTGGATAATAAACCGCACTTAACTTACAGCGGACTGGATACTTTGATAATAAACTTACAGGATTCTGTCTCAGAACTTCTTCTTCATACCTTTTTCGGAATTTCCTTTCATCAAGTTTCCAATTTTCTGGGTTTAAAATGAATAAGGAACTATAGTGGTTTAATGCTGAAATCTCATAACCAAATATTCTTGTTATGAGCATTTTTCCTGCTTCAGGTTTTAAAATGATATCCTTAGTAGTCTGTTCTTTTATTACTTTTTTTTCTTGTTCTGGTGATTTTTTTTCGTCTTCTACCAATTGTTTTTCTTCTTCATCTTGCGTTTTTTTGACTTCTTCTCCTGGTGCTTTTTTATTTTCTTCTTTTACTGTTTTTTCATTATCTTTTTCATATACTTTTTTTTCTTCTTCTTTTGGTGCTTTTTTTATTTTTTTCATCTTTTTTTTTGGTATTTCTTCTGGTACTGCTTTTTTTTTTTTGTAAAAAAATTACTGGAGTATTGTAAATGAACCATTCGAACATTTTTTTGTATTTCGATCTAAGAAAAAAATGAGCAAACTCATGGATACATGTCAGAAAAATAAAACCATCAGTCCCAGCGAAATACTCGCTTGAGTCTCCTGAAGATACGAATTCATTCTTTTCATTAGAAAGGCTCTCTAACTGGGGTGTAACTTCTCGTATGTTTTCTTGATCAAGCTCAATTTCATCACTTTGGTTTTCACTCTCGCTTTGAAACTGATCAATTTCAGAAAAGCTTTCACTATTTACTTCTTTCTCAATAATCTTAGG